>KQ085954.1:0-157487 GCA_001020605.1 Schizopora paradoxa
ATATGTAGCTTACACGGGAGCATAGCTAACTAGAGGTGGACACGCACTGCTTGTCCACCTCTAGTAAGGTAATTGATGGTGGGAACCTTAGGTGCTTAACTGCTGGATCATCTTTCTTGATACTGATTTCTGAGACGGTCTCCTCATACTCAAAAGAAATAAATGCACGCGCAAGTTGCAGCGGAATTACGACGTCGAAAACTAACCCCTACTAGACACAAGCAGGCACAAGCGTTCAAGGCAGAAGACGTTCATCCTAAGCATCATGCTTCCTTTACAGTGACTTGAGAAGTACTACTATCCACATACGAGTCTGCAATATAAAATAAAGGGTCTTATTGCCGGTGTTGCAACGAAATTGAATAATATCTACTGCTTGTTCATGGCTGGCCCCTGGACCGCTCGTAAACCCATCGACGACAACAACTTATTAGTTCCTTCTGGTCCCAGAATAGGGTTCACGAAGATCGTCCCTCCCTCCACTTGAATTTGAATTAGGTTAACATACTTCCTCTCCCTCTGGCGACGACGGATGAAGCTCCGCCTGCACCCGCGCTTCAAAGGCAATATCATCGTCGTCCATACCGTCCCAGAACTTTGCGATACCATAAGGATGGCAGACGTTACCTTCGCCGTCTTTTACCTTCACGATCAAAAGCGTCAGTTCCTTATCCAACCTCCGCATTTTATCCCCAACAAATCTACGAGGCTCGAGGCTCGACTCGGAACTGGAAGGGACATCGACGCCCTGCTCGCTTGCTTGTCGTGCTCGAATGCATTCGGGTCTTGCAAAGACATGGAAGGTCGGAGGAAAGGCATCGTACCCGATCTCGATGCCGACATCATCTATGTGTACCCCTGGTACCTGTTCCTTCGCCATAATTCGGAGTTTTTCGATATTTTCATATGCATCGCATTTCGCAACGTCGCGAAGAATGGCATCATTCAACTTGCGAGTCGAAATTTGTAGCGAGTTTTCCTGAAGGCCTGGTTATTTCATTAGACTTTCGCGCCTTCAAAAAAAAAAAGGTCATCGCGTTACCTTGTTTTTTCAACTCCTTGCACTCCTTCCGATGCCCTCTCTCTTTCCAACCTTTAACCTGACACGACTTGGAACAATATAAGGCCTTCTCGCATCCAGCGCACTTCTTGAAGGTCGATGTGATGTCGATCTTGCAGCACTGATATGAAGGATCACAAGGAACACATGGTGTCAGCGAGGAGAGCAGGATATTACAGAGAGTACGTACAGTGTCACAGACAAATTTAGTCCGGTGAGCTCGTACACCCCATGAGACCTTCCCGATCGCTGCACGTCTCGAGACGGTTTTTTCCAACATATCCCATGCGAGCTTCGTATCTTCGGAGCTCCTTTCAACAGTCTCCCTTACTTTCTGCGCGTCCATTTGTTTCAAAATGTCTTCCGATGCAAGAAGAACGGGAAATGAGACCAGATATGGCATGAATTGGGTGGATAGAAACAAGAGTATTCGCTCCCGATCCGCCGCTGGAAAAAATGGGAACATGGGACTCCAGGCCACGAACATCTCCAAGAATCCGGCGTTTAAAGCTTGAAGAACCCACTGTGTCCCAGGTCTTGTATTAAACATATAGCATATGAACTCGAACCCGAGTACGACGGAATTGGATACCAACAGGTCGGGGTTCGAGCAATCGTTGATAGATACTCTTGCGGCAAGTTCAGCTAGGGACTTGACCGCGAACGGTACCATATCCATCTCAACTATATCTTGTCGTATCGGGTGAGCCAACCGATTTAAAGTAAACCGACTCGTTAGCTGAATGAGGTCGGCAAATATCTTCGTCTCTTCCAGTCCAGCGCGCAGTGCAATTTGTATTCGATTTTGTAGGATTTCCGGCATGGTCAAGCCTTCGCCTGTGATGCGCACGGCCTCCACGACCTCATCCAAAATTCTGTCACCTTGCTCCTCGAGCTCCTGGATCGTCATGAATAGGACACGTATGGCTTCGTATGGTTTAATGATGGTGTTCATATCTATCGGCCCTTTTTGAACTTCCTTAATGATCAAGGCTTTCTTTAGACAAAGCTGGGTCGCCAATCTTGCAGCACCTGGCGTCTTCGTAACAAACTTCGAATCGCAATCGTTTTGAGCAACCAAGAATAGGAGGAATACGCCTATGAGCATGTTGAGCATGAATTCGTCTGAACCCGAAGTTCCGTATTGATTCGTGATGTTAGCGGTATAGAAATACTGCATCCAACTGAACGTATCAGGCCAAGTAGTTTTCAGTAGTGCCTGAATATCCTTTGCTACGATCGCATCTTTGCGGGCGAATAGCAAATGGAGAGCTCCGAACACACCGATGCGCTGTTGGACGCCCGGGTCGGTGAGGAACGTGGAAGAACTCATGTTTGTTGGGACGGCTGACTGGAATTGGCATAGGAGGACGTCGAGAAGTTGAGCAGTGAATAGTTCCTTTGACGATAAAAGCGCTTCTGACACTTGCATGAGTTCATAGAACGACCCGCGCCTGGCCGCTGCGAGCACCTGGTGAAAGAAAATATGAGTGAGGCTTTCAAGCTGTCTGTCGAGGTCGAAGCTGGGCGAGAAAAGGCATACTTGTTTTGATAGAACTCCATCGTATTCTCCTACGGTTTCCCTCTCAGCTTGCGGTAAATTTGAAGGTCTCTTGAGCTTTTGCGAACCCATACGACGCGTCAGGAATGTCGTGGTTCGAAGTGAAAGGCGACCTCGGACGCAATTAGCGTCGAACTTGAAGCACGTGGCAGAAAAAACTTGACGGGTGACTGCGAACTCGAAACTCGGTTCTTGATAATTGAACACAAAATGGATGCATTAGACAGGACAGGACTCTGATTGAAATGTATCCAATATTTCTCCTATGGTATCTAAAGCTACACTAATGACAAGCGAAAGTGCCTACAAGATATTTACATTACAGCGAGCTCAGCAGCGACTCGAGCTTCTGAAGCTCTTCCCCAGGCTGACCATTCAAGTCTAGTTTTCGTCGTTCCATATACTGGCGATCCCAGAACTTAGCGACCCCGATACTGCATTGGTACATCCGTCGCCCGGGCCCTCTTCGAATAACGATGTTAAATTGAACCTGATCCTTCTTCGATCTCCGCAACATTTCTCCGACAAACTCTCGCGATTCGGGTGGGAAGTCGTTGTTGATTTCTTCGGTGACACCTTTTGACAGAGCTTGTCGCGCCTGGATACATTCGTTTCTTGCGAAGACCTTGAAAGTCGAGGGGAACTCTCCATAGTTCACTTCAACACCCACGTCCTCCATTGCAACGTCTGGCAGTTGCTCCTTGGCTAAGGCGACGAGAGCATCCATATGTTCAAGAGCCTCACTGCGTGCCAGATCGCAAATGAACGTTACCACTTGTCTGGGGGAAGCGGACTTCCCAGACTTATTGAGAAGGTTTTTATAAGATACGACTTGTAAGTTTAGTTAGTCCCTTACAATTGCAAGTAACTTAGAAGGCTAAACGTGAGCTTACCGTTCGCATCGCCTCTCAGCGATTTGCATCTCTCCCGGTGTCCCTTCTCCTTCCAGTGCTGAGTTTGACAGGCCTTGGAACAGTAAGACACAAGTCCGCATGCGGCACATGCTTTTAACGTAGAATATGGGTAGGATTTGCAGCACTAATTCCATTTCCCCCAAGGGAACAGTCGTTGTCGCTTCAGTAAACGGGAGTGGAAGTGTAGATCGCAAGTAAAACTCACATTGTCGCACATAAATGTACGTTTGCTCCGAGGATTTACAACGTCATTTATAGTCATTGACGCGAGCGAGAGCTTGAAGCGCTTCTCAACGGTCCAAACGAATTTAAGCCACATATCTTTCGCCTTTTCGGTGCTCTTGTGAAATGGTTCCTGAGTCGTACTCTGTTCGTCGATTCGCTTCAAAGCACGTTCCGATGCAGAGAGAACGGGCAAGTATACCAGAAGGGGTATTAAAGAGTCCGAAAAGAGATGAAGGACATGGTCGTGCTCTTTTGCTGTAAGGGACGGTAACGCAATACCCCACGCAACAAACACTTCCAAAAAACCTGCGTCAATGGCCTGCACGACATGCTGAACGCTAGCGGACGCGTAGAATGAATTGCAGATATATTGAAAGCCGTGAAAGAACATTGGATTCAGAAGAGGCGCATTTTCCAGACTTCTTTCGTGCGGTAGCGTTGCATCGAGACTTGTGATGAGTTTAACCACGAAAGGCACCATTCCTTGCGAGACGAAAGCTTGAGAAACCGGGTGCGAGTGATTGGACGATGTCATTCGAACTAAAGCTTCGATAACCTCGGTGACATTAGCAAGATCGCCTCCAAAGTCGAGAGTGAACCTCATATAACTTTGCAGAAGTGATGGAAGTCGCTTGGAAACGGGTTCCCCCTCAGCGTCCGCACCCTCTATGACCTCGTCTAAGGCCTTGCTTGTAGGTTTGTCCCCAAGCACCACCTGGAAAACCAACAAAGCGACTTTCGTCAAGCTTTTGGGCTGCATCAGTTTGCTTCCGTCAAGCCCCTCTCGTATCCAGAGTTGAGTTGCCAAGCGCACCGCGCCAGGTGTCTCTGTGACGAGGTTTGCTGAGTATGCCTTCTGGACACCAAGAAATGCGTTGAACACCCCTAGGAGGAGCACAGATATCGGATCTTTACCCTCGACCAATGCCTGTAAATTTGGATCCGACTTGGATGGTGAGTAGATGTTGAAGAGAAACTGCATCCATGGAAATGCGTCCGACCAGGTAGTCTTCAGCAAAGGGTGAAGGAGTTTCACGTTAGCGGCATCTGAACGCGTTGGTATCGCAGATATTCCACCGAGAGCCTGAAGCTGTTTCCTATATCTTGGATCGCGAAAGAGATCGGTTGCCGTTAACGTTCTTGTGCGTTCGAGCTTCGGTACTGCGTCTGCTTGGAGATGGCATAGGAGAGCGTCGACAGCTTGAGGGGTTATGGATTCCGTCGAAGTTTCAAAGGTGGTCGCGATGATTGTGAGGTCTATAGCGGAGCCTTTCCTCGCACCTGCGATGATCTGCGAAACGACGAGTGGGTGAAGACGAGTGAAGACATGGATGAAAATTGATCACACCTTCTCCGTAAGAATTCCGCCTCCATTTCCTGCCTCATTTCGTGTCGATGCTGGCGTTGGTGCATCACGGTCTGCGGCCATGGACTTTGTCGTGTGTCTCTCGTCGTCGCGGTCGTGGTCGTCGTGTCAGGCCACGAAACCGTTGGCTGACCGTGACCGAGTCGAAGCACGTGGACATGGATTGAAGGGCAATCAAAAAAATCGCATTTGCATCTTCTGTCGAATCTATCCTATCTATCTAAGCATCTATATTTCCAAATCTCCGAAGCTTGAAGAACAACCAGAAATGCCTATCCTAAGCACCATGCTTCCCTCAAAGTGCGTCCAAAAGCGACTCGAGTTTCTTGAAATCATCAAGATGTGTATTAAATTTCAAGACATCTTGATCGCTGAGTTCCCAAAACTTGTTCACTCCATGACTGCATCGATATCTCTGTCGCCCCCTTCGAATACCAATGTCAAACTGAACGACGTCCCTCGTCGACCTTCGCATCTTTTCTCCGTGATACTCTCGCGAGAAAGGTGAAAAGTTGGCATTACTTTCTTCGACGACTCCTCTTTCATGAGCTTCTCGTGCTCGAATGCACTCGGTTCTTGCAAAGACGTTGAAGACCACGGGAAACTGACGAAAGTCTACTTCTATGCCGACGTCTTCGATGTGCACGTGCGGTAGCTGCTTGCGGGCCATGGTGCGCAGGGCGCCGATGTTTTCGAGTGCTTCTAAATGCGCAAGATTGCGAATAAATGTGTCCACTTGCCTGGGAGACGCGGACTTCCCAGGTCTGCCGACGAGTTCCTTATTCGAGAGAACTCAAATGTGTATAAGTCATTTCCATTCTGCGAGCACAGAGAGAAAAATCAACATCAACTTACCATCTCCTTGACCTCTAAGCAGCTTGCATTGCTCACGGTGCCCCCCCTCCTTCCACCCTTGGATTTGGCAGGCTTTGGAACAGTAACAGACGTATTTACATCCAGCACATGTTTTATAGGCTGATATTTTGTTGGGCTTGTAGCACTAAAATAATACCGCCCAGAATAGTACATGTGTCAGTGGACGGGTGCGAATACTTTTATTGCAAGTGTACGCACATTGTCGCACACCAATTTACGTTCGTCCCGAGGATGCAATACATCATGTAGAGTTAGTGCCGCTAGTGCCAGCGAGAGCTTGTCGCGTTTCTTGACGATTTCCACCAAAGTGGACCACCTATTTTTCGCGTCTCTCGTGCCCTTTTGAAATAGGCCTTGACTCGTATTTTGCGCCTCGACCCGATCTATGGCGGATATGGACGCGAAGAGAACGGGCAAATATACTAACAGAGGCATGATTGAATCCGAAAAGAGGTCAAGTATATGGTCCTGTTCTTTCGCCGAGAGAAACGGTAAAGTAGGGCTCCATGCGATGAATGCTTCCAGAAGACCTGCGTCGATGGCCTGCGAGGCATTTTGAACGCCGTCGGTCGCGTAAAATGTATAGCAAATATACTGAAAGCAGTGCAGGAATATTGAATTTAAAGGAGACGCAGCTTTGGGGTATCCTTCACTGAACAGCTTCGCGGCGAGGCTCGCGATATACTTCACTATGAAAGGCACCATTCCTTGCGAGAGAAAGGCTTTAGGTAAAGGGTGCGAGTGATGGGACGTAGTGAGTTTGACTAAGATGCTGACGACCTCCGGAACTTGAGCAAGCTCCCCTCCAGCGTCGAAAGCGAACTTCATGTACTTTTGCAGAATGACTGGAAGGCGTTTGGAGAATTGATCTCCCTCGGCACCTGCGCCCTCGACAACCTCGTCTAGGATCTTGATCGTAGGCTCATCTCCAAGGGCCAAAAGGACGACGAGAGAGGAGGTCCGCGCTAAACTATCGGGTTGTGCTGACTTGGCTGGATCCACTGACAACCCTTCTCGTATCCAAAGTTGAATCGCAATTCGCGCCGCACCCGGCGTCTGCGAGACAAACCTTGACGTACTTTGCTCCTGGACAGCTAGGAAGGTATTGAGAGCTCCCAGGAGTAATCTTGATATCGCTTCTTCAAACCCTCGAGCCCCGGGTAATTTCGTATCCGATGGGGGATGGAAGAAGAATTGTATCCACGGGAATACGTCTGGCCAGGAGTTTCTCAGCAGCGGTTGGAGGCCTCTCACGTTTATTCCATCCGGTTGGGATTGAATTGTGGCGACTCCGGTGAGAGCCACAAATTGCCTTCTGAATTTCGGGTCGGAATAGCGATTCAAGTTGGAGGAAAGATTTTGTTGTTCCAGCTTCGGGACGGCGTCTGCTTTGAGGTTGCAAAGAATAGCTTCAACTGCTTGGACACTTATGAAGTGTATCGAGCTTTCAAAAGTGTTCGAAATGAGCTTGAGTTCTACTGTGGAGCCTTTTCTGGCAGCTTCAAGAACCTTTGGGACGACAGACGATTAAAACTTACTGAAGCAAAAAAAGAAACGCGACGCACCTTCTCCGTAAGAATCCTACCTCCATTTCCTACATCATTCCGTGTCGACGTGGACGTTCGTGCATCACGACTTGTACCCATGGACTTTGTCTGGTGTGTTTCTGTCTGTCGTCGTCGCGGTCGCGGTCATCGAGCCAACGTCGCTTGACGCTTGACCCGTGACCGTTCCGGGTCAAAGCACGTGGACATGGAATTGGGAGAATCACAAAAAATGCTCCCGTTCCTTTCTATCTATCTTAGTGTCTAAACGTTTACTTTTACCAATTCTTCAAGGGGACATAGGTAGTAGTATCCAAAATTACATGCACCTATAGTCAAATCGACAGCCTGCAATTTCCAACAAGAGCCTGAGATTCATATGTTGCACTCGTTTAGCATCTTTTCGAGCACTGTGAGCTCGTTAGAACGATGCTCCAGTTGGAGACCAACAGAACCCAAGCCCTCCCAAAATTTGGATATTTCGACGTTGCGACCATACTTGCTTGTCCCTCGTCGAATTAAAACTTCAAACTTGACTGAGGCCTCTTCTGCCTCCAGAATTTTATCGTCGCAATCCTCTTGCGAGGATGGCAACAAGTCGTCGTTTGACTCGTCGACAACACCCCTTTCTCGAGCTTCTCGGGCTTGAATGCATTCTAGCCTGGCGAAGACTTCGAACACAGGTGGGAATTCGCTGTAGTCTGCAATGACGCCAACGTCTTCGATATGCACATCCGGCAAGTGCTCCCCCGCCATGCCACGTAATTCCTCCAGCCTCTCGTGAGCTTCAGCACGGGCGACGTCACGAACGAAAAGATCGATTTGCGTAGAAGAGACGGCCGCTCTAGTATGAGACCTTTTCAAAAGTTCTTTACCAGTGACACCTGAAACAACAGATAAGTGGTTTCGCTCATGATGCTTGAAATATTGGGCGTATACCTTCACCCTTCTTCAACGCTTTGCATTGCAACCGGTGTCCCCTCTCTTTCCAACCCTTAACCTGACACTCTTTGGAACAGTATGCCACCTTGTTACAGCCGGCACAAAGTTTGAAGGTCGAAGCATCGTCGGTCTTGCAACACTAATGGTTGTAAATCCGAAGACGTGCTTCAGTAAAACAAAGAGGACATTTTTATTCACGAACGTACCGTATCGCATATAAATTGGCGTCTAAAAGGTTGTGACGCGGATGCAAGAGAAATCTTCAAGCGTTTTGCGACTGTCTCGACCAACAGGCGCCATGCACGTTTTACTTCTGGAGTACTCCTCTGGATGCTATCAGTGGAATTTTGGTCTTCAAGTCGTTTCAGCGCGTCTGCACACGCCAGAACGACGGGCAAATGAATCAAGCTGGGCATAAGGGACTCGACAAAGAGTGCGAGAAGGACTTCTTTAACCTGCTTATCGAAGACTGGGAACATGGGAGTGCATTTGACGAACAGGTCGAGAAAGCCTGCGTCAATGGCTTGCAGGAGCCATTGAACATCGAAAGCCACATGGAACACGCAGCAAATGAAACGAAAGCCGGGTAAAATGGCCGGCAAAATATGATCCACAATTTCTGGATCAAGAGAACGACCGTCGGGAAATGCCCTCGCAGCAGTCGCTGAGAGACAGTCCATAATGAAGGGAATTGTACCATGCGAAAGAAAATCCTCTTGGAGAGGATGCGGGAATTCGAGAATTGTGAGCCGGGTTAGAACTTCAGCGAGCATCCCGGTGTCTCGACCCAGCTCTCCTCCAGCTTCAAACGAGGACGTGAAGCGAGCTTGCCACGCGGCGGGCATCGAGAGTCCGAGCCCTGCGGTGTTTGCACCTTCGACGACTTCATCCAGGACCTGACTGGTAGGATCACGTCCCAGAGCCAGATAGATGAGAAGTGTTCCTTCCTTTATCGAGCTCAGACTCTTGGGCTGGGCCGAGTTGACTGGGACCAAAGCTTCGCGCATCCAAAGCTGGGTCGCCATGCGTATTGCACCGGGTGTCTGTGTTACGAAATGAGGCGAAATTTCTTTTTGAACGGCTAAGAAAGTGAGGAGTGAGCCCATCATCAAATGCGGCAACAACTCTTTATCGTCATTGCCTAGTGCGCTAGGTTTCTTCGAAGAATACGAGGCGTAAAGGAATTCCATCCAGCGGAAAACATCCGACCACGATGTCTTCATCAAAAGCCCAAGGTCCTCTGTCCAGACGGCGTCCTCGTGGCAATGCAGAAATGACATTCCAGTGAGCGCGGCGATATGCTTTTTGTACGCTGGATCCCTATGGAGATCGAAGGTGATTTCTGTTGGTTTGAACGTTGGCGTGCTTTCTTCAAAGTGGCAAAGCAGCGCATCAACTGCTTCAACGGTAATGGATTCTTTGGATTTCGCCAGCGTCCTTCCAACGAACATGATAGCATCT
Organism: Schizopora paradoxa; assembly: GCA_001020605.1. Lineage (NCBI taxonomy): Eukaryota > Fungi > Basidiomycota > Agaricomycetes > Hymenochaetales > Schizoporaceae > Schizopora > Schizopora paradoxa. Next base: position 9,950 of record KQ085954.1, read on the forward strand.
GAGGAACCATTTCTCGCGGCCGTAAGGACCTTGAAATGCCCGTCGTTGGTGATTGGATTGGATATATAGATCAGAACGTAGTTCAAGCCAGAGTGAGAAATCCATCTGACCTTCATTGCGAGAGCATCTTTGCCACCCTTAGTGTCCCTGTGAGTCGTCTTCGACATCGTACGTTCGGAATTTGAGTTGCTCGAAAAGTGTGTGTCGTGGTGGTTGTGGTTCGAAGTCAAAAACAGTCGCATTCCTTGTCGAAACACGTGGCAGAACAGTGCTTGTCGACCCTGACTTAAACTCGTCTTCATGCAACATATGAAGTCAAAAACAAATTTACTTTACACCTCAGAACAACTCCGTTCCAACGGATACATCTGTCTATTTTTTGTTCCTCCCCGACAACTTATGCAATAATGGCTCAAACTCCCCAAGCTGTTCTAGTTGTGCATTTAAGCTCAGTCCATCCTCGTGACGGAGGTCCCAGAACCTTTTCACTGCGTGACTGCAAATGTAGTCCTTTTCCCCCCGCCTAATGATGATGTCAAATTGAACTGAATCTTTCTGCGACCTCCGTATCCACTCCCCGCGATGTTCTCGCGAGTCAAGTGGAAAGGTGTTGATTTTCTCTTCGGCGATGCCTTTTTCTCGAGCTTCTCGAGCTTGAATGCATTCAATTCTTGCGAAGACCTTGAAGGCCGTTGGTATCTTGCAAAAGTTCACCTCGACGCCGACGTCTTCGATGTGCACGTCTGGTAGCTGCTTCCTTGCCATTACTCGTAGGTTATCGATGTTTTCGAGAGCTTCAAAGCGTGCAAGATCGCAAATAAACCTGTCCACTTGTTTGCGGGAAGCCGAGTTCCAAGACCCATTAGCAGTATCTTTGTAGGACAGAACTGATAATTATAAGAATCATTTTTATTCTCAGGGCATCCCAAAAAAAGCTTGGAAATCAACATACCTTTACCATCACCTCTCAAGAGCTTGCATTGCTCACGATGGCCCCCCTCCTTCCAGCTTTGTATCTGACACGTTTTGGAGCAATAATCAACATACCCGCATGCGGCGCAGGTTTTTCTGTTCGAAATGTTGAAGGATTCGGAGCACTGTCAACATTTTCCCGAGATTAGTACATGTACCCAGGGTCAGTAGAGAAAACGGATACGCTTTTTGCAAATAGACATACATTTTCGCACACGAAATGGCTGAGAGGATGAACTACGTCTTGGTAAGCCAGTAATACTTCGGAGAGTCTGGCACGCTTCTTGATGATTTCCACCAATGTAGACCACTTATTCTGCGCGTCTTTCGTACTCCTTTGGAATAAACCGCGAGTCGTATTTTTCGCCTCGATTCGCTTTATGGCGTCTTCCGTTGCGAAAAGAACGGGTAGGTATATCGTTTGGAGAATGAAAGAATCCAGGAAGATGCCAACGACAGTACCTTGATCCTTTGCAGTGAAGTACGGAAATGAAGTGCTCCACGCAACGAATGTTTCTAGAAACCCTGCTTCGATGGCTTTCAGAATCAACCGAACACCCGAACTCTCGTAGAATGATAAGCAGATATATCGAAAGCCGTGGACAAACATTGTATCCAAAGGAGACGCAATCCCTGGGCTTCTGCTGCTCGGTAGTTTCGCGCCGAGACTTGCGAGGTACTTCACCATGAAAGGTACCATTCCATGCGAGAAGAAAGCCTCTTTCAACGGGTGCGAGTGTGGAGTGTTTGTGAGTATAACCAATATATCGAGAATCTCCGTGATGTTGTTAAGCTCCCCTTCGGTGTTTAAGGCGTACTCCAAGTATTTTTGAACAAGTTTAGGAAGGCGCTGAGAGAGCCCGTCTCCTTCAGCATCTGCTCCTTCAACAACCTCGTCTAGGACCTTAATCGAAGGCTTATCCCCAAGAACGTAAATGAGGACGAGAGAAACGTCCTTCACATAGTTGTTGGGCCGCACAAACCACCTCATTGGATCCAACGCTTCTCGTATCCATAGTTGAGTCGCCAAACGCGCCGCGCCGGGCGTCTGTTGAACGAGTTTTGAGCCGACTACGTCCTGGATAGCAAGGAAGGTGCTGAAGGTTCCCAAAAGCACGAGTGATGCCGGCACTTCGTGTCCTCGAATTTCGTATGATTTTTCATCCGAAGGACAGCCGAAGAAGAATTGCATCCATGGAAATACATTCGGCCAAGAAGACTTCAATAAAGGCGGGAGACCCCTGACTCCAGTTCCACCTAAATGAAGTGTAAGAGCGGCGATTCCAGTGATGGCTGCCATTTGTCTCTTGAATTTAGGATCGAAGAAGCGATTCGAGTTGGATGAAAGCCTGGTGTTTTCGAGCTTTGGGATCGCATCTGCTTTGAGTTGGCAAAGGAGAGCCTCGACAGCTGGAACAGATACAGCCTCTCTAGATTTTTCAAAAGTGGTAGAGATTAGCGCGAGATCCACGATTGAGCCTTTCCTCGCAGCTGCGATAACCTGTGAATAGACGAAGTGGATTTGAATCGAATGAATACATTAAGGAAAGTGATCACACCTTTTCCGTAATAATTCCATCGCCTCTTCCAGCTGGATTTCGCGTCGGCATGGACGTCTGTGCATTGCGATTTGTGCCCATGGACTTGGTGGATGTTTGTGTGTCGATCGTCGCGGTCGTTGTGAAGAAAATTGTCGTCTGAGACGGTCTGACGTGACTGTGCCCGTCGGAGCACGTGGTCGAAGCGAATTGGACAAGCTCCCAAACCCTTCTGCTTTCTCTCTTGAACATGAAAATTGACGTGCAGCCAGAAAACAATAATTTCTTGTATTTATACTATATATTCAAAGAGCTACTTGTGCCCAAAAAAATCCGAAGCATATATGTGATGGCACAATACAAATCATGCAAGTGGGTACACATCTTATTTTGAGCTGCAGTTGTTTCAACTGCACTTTTGGACTTGAGACATCGAGCGCACCGTACCGTTCTTTCAACTGTACAATTCAAATACTGCAATTGTTCAACATGCTTTCGATCAGTTCGAGCTCGTCGGAACGAACGTCCAGTTGCAGGCCAAGTGAACCGAGACCATCCCAGAACCTGAGGACGCCGACGCTGAGAACAAACTTCTTCAACCCTCTTCGAAGGTAAATTTCAAATTGCACTACATTCTCATCTGCCCTCCAGAGTTTTTCACCGGAGCGTTCTCGCGAGGCAGGCGGAAAGTCGTAGACTATCTCGCGAACAACGCCCCTCTCTCGATCTTGTCGGGCTCCAATGCACTCTGGCCTCGGGAATACGTCAAATGCCGGTGGAGTTTCGCTATAATCCACGATGACGCCGACATCTTCAATGTGCACGCCAGGTAGCTGAGATTTCGCCATATTGCGTAGTGTCTCAAGATTTTCATGAGCATCGACACGAGCGACGTCACGAACAAAAATGTCGACTTGTGAAGGAGAGATGGCCGCCCGACTTCGAGATTCAGTCAAAATATCTTTTCCCGTTATACCTGAAAATTAGAATACGGTTGGCACCTTTCATCTCGTCACCATACTTAAAACGAGAGCTTACCCTCCCATTGCTTTAATGCATTGCATTGCTCCCGGTGTTTCCTCTCCTTCCAACCCTTGACCTGGCATTCTTTGGAACAGTAAGAAGCCCTCCCGCAGCCAGCGCAGAGTTTAAAGGTTGAAGCACTGTCAACCTTGCAACACTGATATTTGAGAATCCGGTGAGCGATTTTAGTGAAAGGAGAAAGGGAGATTCATCTCGAACGAACGTACATAGTCGCAAATGTATTTCCGCCTAAAAGGTTGTGAAGGGGTTGCAAGAGCGACCTTGAGACGTTTGGCAACCGTCTCCACCACTGTGCGCCATGCACGTTTTACTTCCGAAGTACTCCCTCGAATGAGGTCATCGGCTTTCTGCACTTTGAGGCGCTTCATGGCGTCCGCAAGGGCCAGAATAACGGGCAAGTGAATTAAGGTGGGCGAGAGGGCCGTGAAGAAGCATTCAAGAATAATCTCCTGCACTTGCACAGGGAAAATCGGGAACATGGGACTGCACCTGACAAAGAGTTCTAGAAACCCTGCGTCAATGGCTTGCAGAATCCATTGAATATCAGGAGTCACATGAAACATGCAGGAAATGTAACGAAAGCCAGGTAAAATGATGGGCAGGACAGAATTCACAGTTATTGATGTTGGAGTACGTCCGTCAGAGAACAACCTCGCACCAGTTGTCGAAAGACAGTTTATCATGAGCGGTAACGTTCCATGTGAGAGGAAGACATCTTGTAAGCGATGGGTGAAGTCGACCACCGTAAGTCGTGTTAACATATCGACGAGAAGATAGGTAGCTTGTCCTGGCTCTCCTCCAGCGCCAAATGAAGACCTAAAGCGTGCTTGCCAAATGGATGGGATCGAAAGTCCTTGGCCTACGATGTTTGCACCCTCAACGACTTCATTGAGACCCTCAACGATTTCATTGAGAACCTCAATGGTAGGTTCAGGTCCTAGAGCTAGATAGAAGGCGATTGTTCCGTCCTGTATCAAGTCTAAGCCACGGGGTCCGGCAGAATTGCCTGGATCCAAACCTTCATGGATCCAAAGCTGCGTCGTCATGCGCATTGCACCGGGTGTTTGAGTAACGAAATGTGGGGAGAGTTCTCCATCAACTCTCAAGAATGTGAGGAATGAGCCCATTAGCAAGTGAGGCAGTGAATCTTCGTCGTTCTGTCCTTGGGCACTGGGTTGTTTCGATGAATATGAGGCGTAGAGGAATTCCACCCAGAGGAAAACATTCTGCCAAGACGTCTTTAGCAGATTTCCGAGTTCCTCTGTATTGATAGCATCCTTATAAGCGTGCAGAGCAGATATCCCAATGAGCGCTGCCGTATGCTTTTTGTAAGCTGGATCCTTATGGGCGTCGAACGAAATTTCTGTCCGATTGAACGTCGGCGCGTTTTCTCGGAAATGACAAAGAAGCGAGTCGATTGCTTCAACAGTGTAATGTTCCCCTGATTCTTCCAACGTCCTCCCAACGAGCGTAATGGCACTTATGGATCCATTTCTTGCCGCCGTTAGTACCTTCAGGCGTTAAGTCATTGTTTGGATTCGATTTCGATGTGAGTTAGAAATCAGAGCATTCATGAGTGAATCTAGCCTGACCTTCTTCGTTAAAACACCCTTGACATTTTCTGAGCCTCTATGCGTCGCCTTTGACTTCTTACGGTTTGAGCCCATGTTGTGGTGGTGGTCACGGTCATGGCCCTGTCGGATGACGAGGCGGTCAACGACAGACACGACCCTGCACGTAGCAGCGCGTCCAAATGTTGTCCTTCTTCCCCATCTTCAGGCTTCAACTCTTACCACCATGAGCTCCGGCGGGGCCAAGTTCGAGACGATTCGCTTTCAGCGCCCAGCTGGCAGCGCAAAACCCTCGAAAAAGCCCGTCAATCGACATGGGGGGATTCTGCAGGACCAGGTTCGGAGGCAAGTCTCGTCTCGTCGTTCCTCTCGAAATGCACTGAATTATCAATCAGAGCTGCACAAGCACCATGGTGCCCCAGCTTCTCGTTAGCTGTCAGAATACTGCTGCTTATTCGAGTTAGCGGCGCTATGTATTCGAACATCTCGGATTGCGACGAAGGTGAGTGTGTCCGTGTCGGTCATTGCAAGAGTATCCACTGATGACCTCCAGTTTACAACTTTTGGGAGCCTTTACATTATTTGGCGAAAGGCTATGGATTCCAGACATGGGAGTTATCCCCCGTCTATGCTATTCGAAGCTGGGCATACGTGTTCATGCATTTGCATCCGGCAACTCTTCCTTCGCGTTTCTTGGGGCTTGACAAGGTGTGCCATCCTGTCGCTCCTCAACAATATATCCATTGAAACAATATATCCATTGACCTTCGCGAAATTTTATAGCGCGCATCTTTCTTCGCCCTTCGCATCTTCTTTGCCATCGCATCTTCTATATGTGAGGCAAAGCTTTATAGGGCCGTAATGGAACATGTCAACTACCGAGTCGGGCGTTACCTCTTCTTCATCCTCCTCTTTAGTGCGGGCATGTGGAATTCAGCAACAGGTACGAGAAACTATATATTTCTTTCATAATATAATACCGACAATTGGATTGCAGCTTTCCTTCCTTCGACATTTGCTATGTTCACCACAACGCTTGCATTTTCCTTCTCGTTGCGACCGCCATCCGCTTCGGACTGGAGACGCACCCTGTCTGCTACCCTCCTCTTCGCGACGGGTGCTATCGTCGGTTGGCCTTTCTCTCTCGCGCTCGCGTTGCCCTTCGTCCTTGAGGAACTTTTGATGGCGGGCTTGGACAAAGTTGATGCTCAAGAACGCACCGCATGGTTCATTGCGCGGTTCCTCAGGCTCGTCACCGCTGGTCTCTGCGCTGCCCTCATCCTTGTACGTATTACCTTCGCTTCAGTATTTCTTTCGGCTAATGCTTTCTCGATTTGTAGATCCCCGTGGTGGGCATTGACAGCCTCGCATATGGTCGTCTCGTGATCGCGCCTTGGCAAATCATCTCGTATAACATTTTCGGTGGCGCGCAACGAGGACCGGAGTTGTACGGTACAGAACCGCCCACGTTTTACTTCCACAACCTGCTCCTCAACTTCAACATCGTGACGCCCTTCGCGTTGCTGTCGCTTCCAGCACTATTCGTCACGTACTTCGTGGATCGCAAACGCCTTGGCGGCCCGCTTATCGTTGCAGAACTGGGCAGCAAGGACGCGGAAGATGAGCGAAAGCCAGTGCCGAAGAGGAACCTATTCCAGAGCTCTTCATTCGTTATGCTAGGAATGCGTCTGGCTCCCTTTTACCTGTGGTTCGTGATTCTGACCATGCAGCCACACAAGGAGGAGCGCTTCATGTTCCCAGCTTACCCTCTCATCGCGTTCAATGGCGCTGTTACGCTTTATCTCATCCGTGGCTGGCTCGAGACTGGTTACATCAAGTTCACCAAATCTCCGTACAGGGTAAGGATTGAATAAAACCTTCGAGCTCAGATCGTTCGGCTTACCATTCTCTACAGGCATCGAAGACCAGTTTATTCTCTACATCTACTCTGGCGTTCCTCACCACGGCAATCCTCTTGTCGCTATCCCGCATCTTCGCGCTCTCACATTATTACCACGCACCACTCGAAATCCTGCACACATTCCATTACGAAGAGCTACCTCGCGTGCTCAACGCAACAGGCTTACTTCCACTAGAGCCAGCTGGAAACTTCGTCAAGGAACGCGACAGGCCTGCAGTGAATCTCGGTACGCGAGTAGGCGAGCTGAACCTCACGCTCTGTTATGGCAAAGAGTGGTACCGTTTCCCAAGCCATTGGCTCGTTCCAGATGGTGTCCGGGTCGAGTTCATCAAGAGCGAATTTGACGGATTATTACCGAGGCATTTCGTCGAGGCGGGTTCCGCTGAAGTTGCGCATCTGTCCGCCGACTCGCTACTTTGGAAATGGCCCGCGACGAGATACACACCCAGTGATCTGAACGACATGAATGAGGAGGAACCGAGTCATTATGTGAGTGTCGTTCCTTCTGATCATTCTGCATACAGCTATTGATGCTGTTTCATCCAGGTCCGCATCAAATCGTGCCACTATCTCATCGACGTCGACTTCCCAAAGCACCCAGCCACGAGCAAGTACGAACCGCGTTATACGTCGGACGAAGCGAACTGGGAGAGGGTCGAATGCCGTCCGTTCCTTGATGCTGCCTCCTCGCCGATGCTGACGCGCGCGTTCTGGACACCATTGAAGAGATGGCAGGACTTGAACTCGTATGGCGACTACTGTCTCCTGAAAAGAAAAGATTTCTTGTAATATCTAAAGCAATCTAATTATTGGCGAATATCAAGTATCTAATATGAAGCTATTCCGCAGGTCAAAGCCCGATCCCGATCACAAATCTTTCATACGTCAAATTTTCGGTGGGAAGTAAAGTAAGGAACGTTCGAAACGTTGAAACTGGAAACTGGAATTTGGATAAAAACGAATGACAAAATATTTCTTGTACAGCTGCAATTCTATGCTGCGTCTCAAACATCTCCCTCAGCGTGTTCCTCGGATTGAAACTCATTTTTTGCTTTCGAGGTTGCCAACTATCATTTGCCACACTATAAGATAGGATATGTTCGTAAGAAACATGGAGAGTAACTTACAATTCAAGAAAATCAAAGACAAGACACATACATAATTGTGGAAGCGATCGTCAGAATCCCTCATTCCCCTTCAAGTCATATGCATCTCGTTGAATGAGCAAAGAAAGGTGATATTCGTCCTCTTAGCCTCAGGTCCTCGGGATGTACTCGTATGGCAAAAAATGTCATAAATTTTATCTGCGAACGATATCATACGAATACAAAAAACAATTGACATATAGCACAGTGCATTCTAGGCCTGCTATAAACGTGTCCTTCGAGACGAAAAGCGGCATATTCGTACATGGGGTTTTGCGATGCGACGACGACGAGGAGCGAGAGACATTAACTTATAAAAGCACGAGAAGGACGGGGAGCGAGACGGGGAGCAGACGAGCAGGCGAAACAACAGACAAGGTAAAAGACAAGGAGTCAAAGAAGTAAATGCATGAAGAAGAAATTCAAGCATTAGGACAAAATTCGAACTATCGATACCGCGACGCCGACGGCGCTGGGCCGCGCGATAAATATATTCAAGCCAACAACAAAAAAGCGGCAAATAGATGGCAACACGTCTTCGAATTCAAAAGCAAAGCAAGAAACGACGGACCGGACTCTGAGATACGTGGAAGCAATTTCGGTCAAAACAAATCTGACGAAGAAATAGGGTCAATCTAGATGTTCTGTTAGCAAGACATGCCAACAACGAGATTACAGCGAAAATTCTCACCAAATAATAAAGCTCAGCAGACGGTCTTCCTCCTCTTCATGGGAGGGGCGTAGTTGTTTCCGAGATTGAAAACGTCATCCTCGTCGGGGCTATTTTCTGGCCCTTCCAACTCTTCGTCATCAGGATAAGTAAGCTCTCCTCCGAAGTTCCAGTTTCCAGAGAATGCATTCTCAGCGCCTTGCATCTGGAATGCAGCCGCGATCTGCGTCATCTGATCGGAGCTACCCTTGGCGTAGGAGGGCAATAAGATATTCAATCCGAGCCCGGACGGTTGTGGCAACCAAGACGAGTTATCGACGGTCGACGACATGCCCAAAAGGTCCGATAAGGCCTGAGCGCCGGAATGCTTGACTGGTGTATCGGGGAAGGTTATACCAGATGATCCGGCTAGGAACATCTTCGAAGGGCTTTGCTGAGCGACTCCGTCAATATCGAACCAGCTGGGGAAGGAATCGTCGAGGGTTGCCAACGAATTGTCGAGGTCATCGCTGGTGAATCCATCCGTGGACATCGATAGGTCGGGATTCTCAACCTCAAAACGATCGGTGACCGGGACAGGCAACGGTCCACTGTACTTCAGAACGCTGCGAGGTTCGGGTGAAGGCAGGCCGGGCAATGTTGTCCATTGACCGTCCGAAGAGCTTCGTTTCCAACCAAGAACTCGACCTGTGAGCATCTTCGAGCTTAGTGGGGAAGACGATGCTGGAGGGCTGGTTGCAAGCTTTGGTGACCGAGTGGAAAAGCTTGAGAAGTTGAATGGACTTGATTGGGCGGGGACATAACCGGTCTGTAAACCGTCGCCTTTGATCCCTTCGATAGGCACACCAAGAACAAGGTCGTCCGGACTGTTATACAAAGGGTGTTTTGGGTCAGGGAATTTCCAAGGCAGTCGAGATTTGAATCGTCTTTGTTCCCGTTTCGGAGGCGTCTTGGTTGGAGCAGAGGTGAGCACTGGCGGGTCCACTGGGACTTGGCTTGGGACGATGGGCGGAGATGAAATCGCCTGCTCAGATTCATCTGGGAGTTTTGAAGATGCGACAATGGGCGGAGAGTCGAATGCATCGCCGAGAGAAATCGTGTTGTGCTCGACAAAATTAGATTGAGACGCTATTTGTGATGGGTGCTCGAATGCCGGGAGAAGGGTGCGCGAGTTGGATCGCATGGACGGCTGCCTTGGGAGGAAAGATCCACAGGAGAACGACCTCGGGAGGCCGGAAGGACCAGTGGGTCGACGAATGCCCCTGTTTTCCTCTGATACATTACATGAGAAGGTGATGCATAACGGCAAAATATAAACACATACTATTGGAACGGCTCGCTCTGTTGCTTTCGATAGGGCCTTCCCGCCTGTTGGACATTGGTATCTTGTGCTTCTCAAGGACATGGCGCCTCCACATGCTTTTGGCGTTGACTCCGGCGTACCTCCTCCGACAGAATGTGCAACGAAGCGCGGGCGCTTCATCGGAATCGTCATTCGAAGACTTTGAATTCTTCTTCGCTGGGCACCAGCCTCGTGGGGGCTCAAGTGATGGGGGATAGATAATGGCGTCGTCAATCTCATCGTCGTTCTCGCCTTTGAAATCTCTAGGATCGAGGAACCACTCAGGGTTTTCGGCGAGCCACGAAAACGTGAGGCCTTCGGGGTAGAGATGCGCGTCCGGGTAGTCGTCGAACGGCAGTCGTATGAAATTTGAAATGCCATCGCCGAGGACTGGATCCATGGGTTTCAGAGCGTGGTTTACGATCTCGGTCGCCTTTGTCATTCGGCGGGCTGCTGCGCTCCCTGCTGGTGCATATGGCTGGGGGTTAAAAGACTCGGAAGACGGTGTGAAGAACGGCAAGACCGAGGTGTCTGTGGAGCGGCGTTTCAACGGCCGGCTCGAAATGCCTTGAATATTCAAGTCCTCAAGCGAAGAGACTCGAGCCATTTCTGCAAGCTAATCATGGCGGAAGAGATGAGAGTCTGCCCTGCAATGAGAAAGTCATGATCATAGCAATCGACGTACTGAATCCAAAGCTTTCGTCGACTCTGTGTTGTGATCACCGCCTTTCCCAAAAACTTCCTCGACAACCAAACAGCACTTTGTACGACGACGATGAATGTTCCTATATAAGCGACTCGACCGAGGCCATGCGATGGGCGGCGAGGGCGGCGGGTAGAGGAGGCTGGCAAGGCAACGGCGGGAGACGACGACGACGACGACGACGACGGGGGAGTGGCAGGAAGGTGAGGGGAAGACACGCGTTGACCAGAGGGTGTGGGCATAAGTGGCAAATTCAAGCGGAGTTTTCACGTCCAAATTTGGCACGACGCGTGCTCACGTGATGGACGCGTTTAATTCAATTTCCCCTTGTACGCCTCCCCGACTCGCGAAAACACAAGCGAAACACGGTAAAGGCGCATGGAGACGGTAAGCGTAAGTACAATAGCTACATGCGTTTATATGAAACCCATACGGACAACGCCTACGGAAACAGGAGAGAGACATATCTATTGCCGAAATTCGAAGGCCCGTGAATTCGGAAAGAGCATATAATCGGAGGAGAGAGCTCACCCAGCAATCATCAGCGAACCACCGAGGGGAGTTATGGGTCCAAGGAATCGGAACCTGATTGGTGTATACATCCGTCAGAGGGGAACGATCCAAACAGCTTGCCTCGATTACCTTTGGTGACTGTCGAGGACAAGACCCATAACGCTACCCGAGAATACCAGGCCTCCGAGAGAGACCGCAGGGCCTGCAAACCGGTGGGCAGAGAAACGAGGGTGCATCGAGACGGCAAGAAGGCCGAGTCCATTGAAGATCTGGAATAACCGTAGGCGATAATACATCAAGGACCCATAACGCAAAAGAAACGCATCACGTACCGCGTATTGCGACGCTGTTTGCCAGGCGGCCAGCTTATCGACGGTGAGCACCTTCCTAAGTCCATGCGTACCAAACGCGCCTGCAATCATCCCGACGGCGACTGTAAACGTATAGCATGAGTTCGCTTCAGTTACATAGCCATTCGCATCCCAAATTTCGTACTGAAAGTAGCGCCGGTGCGCCAGAGAAAGCTTGATCCAGCCATTCGAGAGCGTGATAGCAAAGGAGTATCCTGGCTTGACATTGAGCTTCACAACGTCAGTGAGGTTGGAGAGCGTGTAATAGTGTGGTGGACGTCTTGGTCATTGCTCGTGCCAGTGCCGTTGCACCCACGACGAATTGACCACGTCAGCTCAGCGCTGGATTTTGTCCAGGCCGATCAGCATTGAGAAAACCTGCGGTCTGTGCTGGGAAAGCGATACTTTGAGTGCTCTGCGCACATCGAGCTGTTGTGAAGCCCAGTGGACGTTGAAGGGCAAGAGAGGAGCACCCTGACAACGTGAGGTCACGACCGCCCAACAACCACCGCTTGTCAATGAACTTCAAGCACACCCCAACTCCCCGACTGGTTTCTAAATTCATTGCATCGTACGACAAGCTATTTGAGGTATACATCGTAATGCTCTAAAAGTGTAGATTTGTATGCACAATAACATTTTGGATCAGGGCTTCTCTCCTCAACAAATCGCGCCTCATGAGTCCCCCACGCAATTCTGGTCCAGTCTATTGTCGCTCAAGGTCGATATATCGTACCTTGGCGGGAAGTTCAGAATTATCGACAAGGATGCGCTGTTGACATTTCACAAGGTTAGTTGTCGGAAAACGTCTCAAAAGTCATCACTTACACGAAAGGTGCTCAGTAGCCATTCATCAACGAGCTCTTCTCTTCTTGCCTCTTCTATCTACGCACAGTCAGCTATGGAGATTCACGGAAGATCAACTCGATGGAAACCCTTTCAGTTGTGCTGAGATGTTGCTTGGAGAAGAACCTTGCTGGTTGGGAGGCTATGGAATTGTTTGCTGGAGGAGTCGCCGAAAGCGACACCGTCTTTCTGGTGCGTTAACTCCCATTTTATACCGGAACTCCTTTACTAATCACTCTCGTCTATGATAGGACTTCGTTGGAATCATCGACACGATCTTATCCGACGAAAGTGCTTCGGCAGATATAAAGCACCGCGTGCTTCAACTCGCAGTCGTCTTCGCATGTTCAATAAATCAACTAAGTCCTGGGGCCTATCTACTCCGCAAGAATTTCTTCCCTGCTCTACTCAAGGTACGAATTCTAATTTCTTCTTCGTTATGACTTCGTCCATTCCATTCCGTCGATCTAGATGATCAAAGACCCAGAAACGCAAGCCTTCGGATTTGAAGCCGCGTTGCTTCTGGCTATCATCTCAAACTTCCACAGGACGGACGCCGCGAAGCTGAATCCTTGCCTACAATCCGTCAAGGAGGTGGAGGATCGGGAGATGCTGAAGTGCATCTGCTATACCGCGAACTATACCATGGACAGTGTTATAAAGTGACGTCCCTGTTTCTGATACGCCATACCAACTCTGTACTGAACAAATTCCTTTAATACAGGTCTTATCAAGAAATTTCAGACGACTCACCTCCGACGTTCGCCTCGTCTATGAGTAATTTATTTGCATCCTTCCGACCTGATAGAGCACTTTCCGCGACGCCAGTCGACCCTCATCGTGAATTATTCAAGAACCAGTACGAACCATTCTATCCGATTGATTTCCATTTCCATTTATCTACACCTTTCAGGCCGGTGGAAGCAGCCGTCATACTGTTGCCCATCCATGACTTTATCCGCCTTAATCCAGTATTTAACGCCGTCCTCCTCGAGCCTCTCATGTTACAACAACAACAGCAAACCGCATCCGAAAAGGCATCTTTGCCTCCTCTCCTCTACACACTGCTCTCCATGTCTTCATACGTCCTTTCACATGCGTCATCTATCGCTTCTCCCCGCGCGACCGCGTATGCCAACCTCTGCCTCGCAACCTTCCTTGATCTAGTGGAAAATGATGTCGCGATGTCTTCCTTCCTCCAACCTGGGCTCTCCGCCATTCGACTCTGTAGACAAGTAAGTTTTCTTTGATGAAAGTTTTGCCCTCTTGCTTAATTTCCTAAAATTTTCATGACCTCAAGAGGCAGCCACCCTTGCCTCAAGGCGCCAATAACCGGCCCGCCATCGGAGCGTTACTGGACTGTTGCGTCCTTTGGCTTCGACACAACTTCCACAAGAAACTCGAAGTGCGGTCTTATGTGTGAGTACTTTCTATCTGAGGCGTTCCTCGTCAGTTTATATATTTTCGCCCGTAGTTGTTGCACATGGGTATTGCAGCGAGTTATATGGTTCCTGAGCAAGACGAAGCGGAGATTGGGTACGCCTTTCCATTGCAAGTTCTCTGCGTGGTAAAAGCTGACGATTGCTCGCGAGGTTAGAGTACCATTGGGAAGAGCTGTGGAGAGCGTTAAACTTCCTCCTTGATTTCTTAGCTAACAAGACGGAAGTTGCGCCATCTTCGAGAGCGGAGAGACTTGTGCAAGAGGTATGCAATTGTATTTCCATTCAATGTGCCCATTTATTCACCGTTTATGAAAGACTGTCCTGTTGCTCGACTGCAGCATCCGGTATGCCGAATCCTTCCTCCCATCTCCTTCGGCCGTCCATCAGTTAGTCGTGAGTGCCGAATCTTCTATATTTCGGGCAATTCATTTCACTGAAGCTGTGATGCCCTACAGTACGAGCTCGTCCGCTCGTCTTCCGTCCTGCAAAAACACCACACAGTCTTCTCTCAAACAACCCACCGAAGTCCATCAAAATCCGCAAATTCCTCAACCGCAGCCGCGAATGCAGCATACCACCATCTCATAGACGTCGTTTCTCATTACGAAGGAAAGGTACAGGAAAGTGGTGTCGCGAGCAGCGCAGTCGCAGTGCTTCGCGTCATATCGAAGGAGGTGGAACGAGATGGACTGTTTGGCGGTAAAGAGCAGAACGAGGAAGAGGCCCCGTACGTCCATCTAGTATTGATCTTTTTGTTGTTACTGAGGTAATATTATCCATAGGAAACATGCAGACGAGCTTGGAGAAGTTGGCTTCATTCGTTTCGCTTGTGCGGATGGATTGGCACTCATGCCAGGACCGGATTGACGTTTCCAGCGAAATTATTTGTTTGTTCTCTAGATTCAAGTAGACATTATAGAATGATCTCCTTTTGACGCGAGATGAAAGCAAGTTATATCAGGAATTCCTTGCATCACCAAAGCTGGCACGACGGCGGTTCACGATCGCACTCTCTTCATCTCAGCCAAGTCCGATAGCTCACAAAAATTGCGCAACACAAATTTATTTCTCATATAGTTCAGCTTATGCATATGATACAAAGCATCGCTGCGAGAACGCAGAGACAACAAGAGTAACAATGCTCGCGGAACCTGATCGCTATGCTTCTCGCATATAGCCAACTAACATTTTTATTCCGCAGGCTTCAGTTGATCGAGCCAGGATAGCAGAATACCGGCGTCCGCAGACATGTCGACGTTCGAGTCTGTTTGGCCCAGTCTCACCCAAACCTTGAGATAGGTATCGATGCTGATCTCAAGTTCGGTACGGGCGTCGGCGAAGTACGCATTGCTCTCGTACAAAACTTCTTTGATCTTCCTGATGTCGCGTTCGTAGGTCTTGGATTGGTCTTCAGTCATCGGCATCGGGGTGTCATCCGGAGCTCCGGGAAGGCCTTCAAGGGAGTGGGCATAAAACCTACCCAGTGCGTTCGCATCGTCAGCATAATGGTCACAAACGCGTTGTGCGTCTGAGTCTTCAAGAAGGGAGAGCTTGATGAGGTCGTCATCGAGGAGGATGGACAGTGCCTTCCTGATGATATTATACCGCAATAAGTGGACTGAACGGATGGCAGTCACTTCAGCGATCTTGAGCTCCTCCCGGACGACAGATTGTGCTGCGATATACGCGGTGAACAGCACTGGCTTACCAGGCTCTCTCTGCAAGAGATGCCGAGTTTTGTTCTTTTCTTCCATACACCGGCGGATTGCCGACGGCTCTTCGAAGTTGGGCGGGAAACCAAATTCTTGAAAAATAAGTCGTTAAATATGGGTGTTTACTTGGAAGGGGGATAAAGCAAATACCTGGTGCTTGAGCCCTCTTCCGCTTCAGACTTGCGCGAAAGCTCTCTGCGACGCCCCCGACAGGATCGCGGGAAACTTGACCCGCCATATGATTGAAGACAGATGAAGTCGGAGCAATGAGAGGTGTTGGGTTGTCCACGACGGAACTGTCGCTTCCCCCATTCTGGGATTTCTGGTCCGCATCCAATACTGGTAGCATCGTCGGATTCTTCTTCCACTCGTCCATCTTCCTGATTTCGAAACCTGTGCCAACGAGGAAGCGTTCTCTGTCAGGAATAAATGGATTCATGTCGAGGTCGGGTCCGAGCCCACCCTTCAGAGCGCCATGACTTTCTTCCAGTATAAGCTCGGATTGACCAAGGACGCCTTTATCAACAAGGAGCGCATCCTTGAGCTCGTTAAAAGCCCAAATAAAGACAGGGAGGAATAATTTTAGGGCGCCGTATAGGATCCTGTCATTGGCGTCCGGGGTAGAAGGGTGATTTTCTTCATCCTTGCTTTGAGCAGCGAATCGCTCAAGCGGAAGGTGAAATGGACTGCGATCGTCAAGATTGGCATACGGATTGAAAGACGATTTTTGGTACACCAGCTGACAATCATCGCAGCCTTCAAAAACCGAGTGCGTCTGGATATGATCATGCTCAGAAGAGAAATGTGCACGATGGAATGAGGTGAGTTTCGACTGGAAATTTTCCCATTCCACGGTAGTTCCAGACTGGTCATATTCGTTCAAGAGTTCCTCAGAAAATACTTTCGGGAACACCAGCATGAAGGAAGCCGCAACGTTATAGCGAGCGTCGCGCATTACCCTTCGAGCCAATACTGCGTCGGTCGCTGGGCGACACTTGATACGAGTCAATAATTTGAGACCGAGTCTACGAATAGTTATGAAGACTCACGCCGGTTAGTGCAGCCTCAGCAGTTCGATAACGGGAGTTCATCTCCGTTATCATTTTCGAGTGTTTTGAGAATTGCTCGGCGATGACCTCGATGCAGATTTGGAGGTCGTCAGAGAGTTGCTTCATACCTTCCTTCAATTCTCGCGATTTCGGGTCGAGTTTCATACCGTATTTCATCTCGTCCAGCCAATCCTGAACATTCGGCATCTCGAGAAGACGGTCTTGGTGCGATGGATAGCCTTATCATTTAACATTGGTGTCAGACAGGGTGCGTGCATTAGAAGTTTTCAGCGCACCTTCAACTTCAAGTTGTCTCGTGCCACGTTCTCTGGGGTCTCTCTCTGACCTCTCAGACACAGAGAAATCCATTCCATGGTACGAAGCACTATCCGTAGAGGACATTTTGATGTATCGTTCTGCTCAAGGTGGACGATGAAAGTAAAGAAAGAGAGGCTCGTGTCGAGTTGAGTCAATTGAACTCAATTCGATTCGGAGTTTTCCAGTCGGTGCCGGCCGATGCCGATGGTCTTACTGTCGGTACGTCGTAGCCAATCAGCCTTTGTACCTTTTCATGGCCTATACGACTCAGTCAGTATGCGTAACGGCGAGGTTTCATTCAAAAGATTCCACCGTCGGCCCATCATGGTGATAGTGAATGAAATACTCGAACTGAACGTAACGAATATAAAATACTAACGATGATTTACCTGCCAGTACTAGTAGTAGTAGTACGCTTTCATTATTTGTCCTGTACAAACAAACCTGTTACTTCCCCAATTCCCCGCCAGTCCATTTCGCAATATGCAGCTCTCCCTCTTACTTCCATCATCACATCTCGCACAATAGACGAATTTCCGACTGCAGAGCGACACCGCGCGCGCTTCTGACTCAGGAAGTTTGGACCGTTCGGGATCGTCTCTGAACGCGTCCATGTATTTCGCCGTCATACATGTCGATCCATTCTACCTGCGTCTTCCTTCGGTGCAGCACAGTATCTTCAGTGGCAGAAGGCACGGTGGTTCGTTTTACACAGGCATCTCTTAATCTTATCTGATAAGCTGAAACGAGCGCTGTAGTTTCGGAAGAGCGAAGCGGAAAACCGAACCTGGGATTCTCCGAGCCGTCCCTTTCTAGGCAAAGACGCGCAGTGAAAAAATTTTGCTGCCTTTCGAGGACGCATTCTGGTTCTCGAAAAGGGAGCAGGCCCTGGATTTGATGTGGGATGCGACTAAAACGGCAGAATAGGGTTCGATGAGGTATGCCCTGGCCGATCGCGTCTTGAAATTTAGCAGCGATAAGGAAATGCAGCGAACTCGGTGAATGGCTCGGTGAATGGCCCCTTCAGCCTACTGTTGGGCTGACCCCATCGCTCCTTTCCTTCCAACCATCATCACGTCCTGAGGACACATCACGCGCGATGTGGTCGTCGGCGCGCTCCTGCCTGCGCTCAACGCGGAGCAGTCTCCATAGCGCAGTGCTCCTCAAGAACAGAAACGGCACGCGACGCTTGGCGACGGCGACAGAAAAATCGCTGTTCAAGCCGCTCGACACGTTTTCCGACAGGCATATCGGGCCCAACGATGCGGAGGTGCAGCACATGTTGAATAGCATTGGATACGAGTCCATGGAGCGTTTCGTGGACGCGTCGGTGCCCCCGTCGATTCGTCTGAAGGAGGCCGCGGTTGACAATGCGGCCATCCAGCCTCTCAGCGAGTCTGAGCTGTTTGGGCGGGCGAAGGCGTTCGCTGAGTCGAACAAGCCGTTCAAGAGCTACATAGGTATGGGTTATCACAATGCAGTCGTTCCCCCCGTAATTCTTCGCAACGTATGTCGTTGTCTCACCTTTTTGTCTGTCCCGCTTTTCTTATGTGCGTCCTTAGGTCATTGAAAATCCCGCTTGGTATACCCAATATACACCCTACCAGCCTGAGATTGCGCAAGGTGGGTTTGCTCTGCCTGTCGTATTCAGTCTTTTACTTAATTCCCATAAGGTCGTCTTGAATCTCTCGTGAATTTCCAGACTATGGTCATGTCACTCACTTCCATGCATGTTGCGAATGCATCTTTGCTCGATGAGGGTACGGCTGCTGCCGAGGGTATGGCTATGGCATTTGTTGCGGGGAATCAAAGGAAGAAGACCTTCCTCGTCGATTCTGGAGTACTACCTCAGACGATCTCGGTTCTT
Source organism: Schizopora paradoxa (assembly GCA_001020605.1). Classification (NCBI taxonomy): domain Eukaryota; kingdom Fungi; phylum Basidiomycota; class Agaricomycetes; order Hymenochaetales; family Schizoporaceae; genus Schizopora; species Schizopora paradoxa. Next base: position 28,953 of record KQ085954.1, read on the forward strand.
CGGACTAGGGCGAAAGGTTTTGGTATCAAGTTGGTCATCAAGGACTTTTTCGAAGGTATTAAAGACGAAGCTATTCGGTCCGACCTTTGTGGTGTTCTCCTCCAATATCCAGACGTCAACGGTCATGTCAAGAATTACACCCAGCTGGCTGAGGAGGTTCATTCTGCGTCTGCTCTTGTCATCTGTGCAACAGACCTCCTTGCTTTGACATCTTTGAAGCCACCTGGCGAATGGGGTGCTGACATCGTACTCGGGAATTCTGCGCGATTTGGTGTTCCCGTTGGTTATGGCGGTCCTCACGCAGCCTTCTTCGCGTGCTCCCAGAGGCTGCAGAGGAAAATGCCCGGACGTTTAATTGGACGTAGTCGCGACGCTACCGGGAAACCTGCGTACAGACTGGCTCTCCAAAGTAAGCTTCTTAAAGTCTAAATTATGCAAATGGTTAATCGTACTTTATATTTATACAGCACGTGAACAGCATATTCGACGGGAGAAGGCAACGAGCAATATTTGCACGGCTCAGGCACTTCTGGCGAACATGGCTGCGATGTATGCTGTCTACCACGGCCCCTCTGGTCTCCGGCAAATTGCAAATAAGGTGCACGGATTCACGAAGGTGTTGAAGAGCCAGGTCGAAGCATTTGGATACGACGTGGAGAATCAATGCTTCTTCGACACGCTTACAATCGACACCGGTATTGTGGAAGGTTCAGCTTCTGCTGTCCATCGGGTTGCACGCGAAGCTCATATCAACCTACGACATATTGATGATATTCGCGTCGGTATTACTCTCGACGAGAGCATGTCTGCAGAGGATCTTGTCCGACTCATCAACGTCTTCGCTTCCGCCGTGTCCGCGAACGCTGTCTCGCTGTCTTCCCTTCAGCCGCCCCCTGCATCGAATACGACGATTCCCGAAGACATCCAACGTACGACCCCATTCCTCCATCACCCAGTCTTCAACACACATCACTCCGAGACCGAGATGCTGCGTTACATCCACCATCTTCAGAACAAGGACCTCTCACTTGTGCACGCGATGATTCCTCTCGGAAGCTGCACCATGAAGCTCAACAGCACAAGCAGCATGATTCCTCTCACGTGGCCTGAATTCGGCGGTGTACATCCCTTTGCACCCGTCGACCAGGTGAAGGGATACCTCGAGATGATCAAGGAGCTTGAGATTGATTTGTGCAAGATCACTGGCTTCGAGGCTTGCTCCCTCCAGCCGAATTCGGGTGCGTCGGGAGAATACGCTGGGTTGTCTGTTATCAGGAAGTACCATGAGTCGCAGGGCGAGGCAAATCGTAAAATCTGCCTCATTCCAGTCAGCGCGCACGGAACCAATCCTGCTGTGAGTTCGTTTGATTTTTCTTCTGATTTTAGACTGAAAAGCGACGTGATTTTATTTTATAGTCTGCAGTCATGGCGGGGCTGAAGGTTGTGTCAGTGAAGGTGCTCTCGAACGGTGCCCTAGACTTGGAAGATTTGCGTTCGAAGGCGGAGACGCATAAGGACAACCTCGCGGCTTTCATGGTGCGAAACCAGTGCGCTCGTAATGCATCAAATTGCTCATAATGCTCTAGATCACATATCCTTCAACCTTCGGTGTTTTCGAAGACGGTGTGCAGGAAGCCTGCAAGATCATACACGACAACGGAGGACAAGTTTATTTGGATGGTATGTCATGACGTATCCCAGAAGATTCGAACGGTTTATTTACAGATTGATAGGCGCCAACCTCAACGCGCAGATCGGATTAACCAACCCGGCGACATGTGGCGGGGACGTCTGTCATCTTAACCTTCATAAGACCTTCGCCATGTAAGGTTTCTAGCGCTCTCAAATTAAATGATGTTCTAATTTCATCCCAGTCCTCATGGAGGTGGAGGACCTGGTGTAGGGTATGTTTTCAGAGTCACGAATAGTTTCAGAGCATTGACGGAATTACTTCATTAGACCAATTTGCGTTGCGAAACACCTCGCACCATTCTTGCCAACTCATGATATCATTGCAACCGGAGGCTCCAAGGGAATCGACGCAGTCTCCTCCGCTCCATTCGGCAGTGCATCCATCCTCCTCATCTCATGGGCATACATCAAGATGCTCGGCGGCAAAGGCCTCGCGGACTCATCCAAAGTCGCGTTGCTAAACGCGAATTACATCGCACATCGTCTCGCGGGACATTACAGTGTGAAGTTCACTAATGGGAACGGCCGCGTTGCCCACGAGTTGCTCATCGATCTGGCCGACTTCGATAAGAAGGCTGACCTCAAGGTCATGGACTTTGCGAAGCGCCTGCAAGACTACGGATTCCACCCACCTACCTGCTCATGGCCCATATCGACGGCAATGTTGATCGAGCCAACGGAGTCCGAGTCTTTAGATGAGATCGACAGGTAGGTTTTCTGTTGAATTAGTTTTGGCAGAGTTTAACTTTTACTGCAATTGAAAGATTCTGCGATGCTATGATCGAGATCCGCAAGGAGGCCCAGGAGGTCATCGACGGCACGCAACCAAAGGACAACAACTTGCTGAAGAACGCACCTCATCCCATTCCTGTCGTTACTCTATCTGAAGAAGAGTGGAATAGGCCATATTCTCGGCAACGAGCTGCATACCCCCTTTCTTACCTACTGGAGAAGAAATTCTGGCCGACTGTTACGAGAATTGATGACGGTGAGTGGTTATGCCCTTGGTGTCCTGCGGTCGCTAATTCTGAATATTTAATAGCGTATGGTGATCTCAACCTCATCGTAAGTTACTCGACCAGATCTGTCAAATACAGTCCTAAGGTTTCGATTCTCTTTCAGTGCGACTGCCCTTCAGTGGAGGAGACAGAGTCCATGCCATGACGGATGCAATACCCTTTCCACACTTCACTTCTTTTATGTTCATCACTTAGATAGAAGGCGCGCCTTGCCTTGCCGCGGTTCAACACTTTGCAAAATGGGCGATATTAAGGACTTAGGGATAGGAGACGGTCATATTTACTATCAACAGCTTTTCTGGTTTCAACACTAGCATGTATTAGAAGTACTCGTATATATGTATGATAGTCATTTATAGTACACATGGATCGCGGAATACAGTCCCTAACATAGAGCTGCGTGTAAGAAATCTAGAGTTGTCCGGTTAGCATCGCAGAACGAATAGCGAGCTCGCCTCGCAAATTCGCGATGTCCCTCAGGCATTGCTCAAACTCCCTGTTTTCATGCTCGACCCTTCTTTCCAGCTCTACGCTCCTCTTCTCGACATTCTTCAACCTGTCCATCAAAGCGTTTCTCTCTTCGAGTTCCGACATGTACTTCGCCATCTGCTTCTCCGCCTCCTGCGTCACCTGCTCTGCTTGGTCGCGAGTGGCCGCCTCCTCTTGCAAGGCACTATTGCATGTGGACACCAGCGATGCTCTGGCGTTCATCGACTTCATCAACTGGTCCACTATACTCCCGAACCGGTCGATCGCCGAGGTCAGTGTCTTGTCCTGTTGATGCTTTGCTTGGGATGCGAGGGTTTGTAGGGACTCGATTTGAGCCTTGCACCTTTCTTTGATACTCGACTTGTCGAGCTCTAGAACAGGTACTTGAGGTATTTCGACGCGGCCTTTGTTCATCTTCGAGGATCCTGTGAGCGCGTTGAGTTGTTTGCTGAGTTCAGTTGTCAAAAAAGCGTAAAGAACAAATTGCTTTGAACTCACCGACGACGAGGTATATAGACGGTGGTTCGTGGTGAAGACGCAAGTATGAGATCGACAAAGAGGTCGGAAGAACTTATAGTGACGAAGGACAAAGAGCACGTGTCTCGAATGACAGAGTGGCCACGACGCTTGCACAAAGAATACCGCGTCGCGCTTCATCAAAGAGCGGCCACGAGGGAAATAGACGCTCAGGGGCGCAAATCTTTGGAGAACGTATCCCATTTGTCTGGAAAATGGTGCTGAATCCGCGAGCGAACTTCATCCAAGCGACCCATCCTTCTCCCGAAAGACGTAAGAACGCGAATCGTACTCTGGTCAGGATGCGTCTCCGCCTTCTTCGGCATCTCTAAGCATACGACGTCTAAGGCCTGCGTCAAGCGGCCCAAACGGCAGAAACATTCCACCCAAGAATTCCAATTCCCCAAGTTCAAAGGGAACCCGGAGCCTGACAAGCTGGAGCAGATATTGTTCGCGGTCACATGTTGACCTGAAAAACCGCAAGCGTCTAGGATAATGCTAACACTCGCATTGGTGTGCCGACCTGTCGAAGATAACAAACTCCACACGGTCATGACCTGTTCAAATGAGCCAACCCGGTTATATGCGTCCATGAGCTGGTTATATAGAGGGGCATCCGGAGTGACGGAAGCATCGACTGTAAGGTGGTCGTGCAAATTTCGAATGGATGTTTCGACAGCCCCTCGTAGGTGCTCGCGTTCCCTTAGATCTTGAATGTTGCGGACTCGATCGGCAGCGGCAGCATATCTGCCAAGTAGAATAGTGTACACCTCCGCAGACCGAGGAATCCCTCGACGTTCCATATCCCGCACAATTTCGAAATATCCGGAGGCGGGCGGATAGGGCTGATCATCGAAACTGAGGGAACAGTATGCGTTGAGAATGGCAGTATAGGCCTTCGCGTCAAGGATGTCTGTTTGAATCGATTGGACGTAGCGGTACGCTTTAATAGCCTCGGAATGGTTTCGGGATGAGCGTATGAGAAGGATGGTGATAGAGGTCGCCGTCATTGGATCCATCCGGACATCTTGAGCCATCATTTCTCGGAGCAACGACAGCGCTATGGGGAAGTACTTCGAAGTCATGGACGACGAAGCAAATGCCCGGAGCAGCGTATTGTAAATCGCTGTGTCGGCGACGGGAGCCCTGGCTGCACCAGAGTCGCCATTTGAAACCCTTTGTAAATCACGAAAAATTGCCAGTGCTTTATCCAATGCAGCAGAGTCTGGCTCCTTGAAGGTTGGATTGCACAACGAACGCAATAAGGGGTGGACCATAGCAGAGTCTGGAGCTATATCTCTCTCCTTAGCCACCTCGTAAATTTTAAGAGCGGCCGGAAGACCTTGCTTCGTCAACACATTCTTGATGAGTTTGGACCAAGAGACGTGGTTCGCCTTGACGTCCAACGTAGTCTCAAGAAACTCCAACTCGCTGAGAACAGTGACATCGTCCATCAAGTAAGATAGGGTCCGCTCGTCGGGTCGAAATCCTTGCCCGTTCATTGCTCGAAAAACGGTCGAGAACTCGTAACGACCTTTCCTCCTGGCACCCTTCAACGATGCGAGCGCGGCATCCTTATCAAAAGTCGGAGCGACGGGGAAATTCGCCTTGTAATTGCTGGCAATTTCCTCCATTCGAGCGATTGTAGAACTGGATTCCTCCAAAAGTCGGTGCGTCTCCTCGTGGAAATTTAAGCGAACTTGCTGCATCCTTGAAAGTATCATCTCCACAATTTCCGCCGCGGACTCCATATTCTGTTTTAATATGACCTCGAGGAGCGAACAGCACTGATGCACGTCGAAGGGTTTCACGCGGAATATGCATTGCTTGAGGTACTCCCATTCTCCAGCCTCCGCCAACCCCTTCATCACCACCAGCCATATTCCTGATGTCGACTTCTGCAACCCGGTTGTCATCGCCCTATGTCGATGAATCAACCTGTACGCGTCCAAAACATTGCCAGACGAGACCAACGAATCGACGACAAGCTTTAGCGTCTCATTGTCAACCTGGACACCGTGAAGTGTACGACAGTCCTCCAGGAGAGTTGCCAACGAATGGGTATGGGCATTCACTGCGAGGGCTCTTGCGGCTTTCGAGACGGTTGCCGCGCGGAGTGGGTGCACACCAGTCGACCATCGAGAGAGGTGGGTGTTCGACGAGCGGTCGGGAAGCATCTGCAGAAAACGCCTGTAGTTGGCGTATTCATACGCAATGTCGTCGGCATTGCCGCCCTCGACGGCGATTACGAAGGACTCTTGAGCTTGTTTGACGTCCTTGATAAGGAGCTCATTTCGATCCCTGTACATCTTCAGCGTCCATTGAGGTGCGACTTGGGAAGCTTGGCGAACGATGTGCTTGACATTCACGCCAACTCGAATTTGATTCCGGAGAACTTGAACGCTCAGACGGGAGAGACATCGCCTGAAGCTCATTCATGCCTCAGCCACTAGATTTATTTGAATATTTGCTTCCAGAAAGACAGAAACAGACTCACATGAAGCTCAAGAAATCTGAGAAAGATCTGTCGCTTGTCGTGGACGTTGGTGGACACGAAAAAGTGACACGCGAGCAGCAACCGACGTGGCCACGACATCTTTACCACATACCACCAACCGACCGCTTTTCACTCACTTACAATGTCGGACAAGGTCAAAGAATTCATTGAAGTTCCTCAGCAATTCATTAGGGAAGGAAACCAGGTACGTTTTATCGGTTTTGAATTCATCGTCGAAGGCGGCTGAATGGTCTTCCTCGTTCCAGTTTCTTACTCGGTGTACAAAACCGAACCAGAAGGGTCCGTACAACTTTCCCTTCGTATCGTTTCTTCAGCTTAAGGTTCTCTAGAATACCTTCAAATCTGCAGAGCAGTCGCGGTCGGATTTGCCGTCATGGGTTTCATTGGCTACTTTGTGAAGTTAATTCACATCCCAATGTGCGTGGTCGTACTTCATTGTCAGTGCTCATGGCTAACTCATATCTCCCTCAAACACAGAAACAACATCTTAGTGTGAGTGCCTTTTAACAATGTGTCCATACGATCCACTAACGAGATGTATAGAGGAGGTGCTTGATGGATCTTCGTCTTGGTCATGGCCAAAAGTTGGGCGGCGGCTGCCACCCCGCACCTTTCTTGTATCCTATCGTTTGCCTTCCTCTAATGATTATTCGCTCTCGGATGGTATAAGAATTTGCAGAGGACAATAATTTATTCCGGTTTCAAGTCTCTGGTGACGTATTTTTCCTTTTATACTATGTTTTCCTTGTCTACACGACTGTCTGCATCATGACTATGCCCCTCATCGCTATGTTCATCTGTCGTAGGTGAAAGCACGACTTCGATCGGAGGCGGCAGACTGTTTTGCCTTCTCGCACTCGGCATAGTGTCTGTACTTCCTGTACGCGAGCGCATCTTCCGTTTCCTCTTGTTGAGGCATAACCATATCCTCATCGTCTCCTATGAGAAAGAATGAGAGAAAAGCTTGGAATTCGAAGGTTGATTGCACTCACCAGCTGTGTCCCGAAAACTAGAAAGGCCACGAGAGGAACTTCGTTCATGCCTTGTTAGAAATTCGAGGTGAGATTAGGAAGAAAATAACATACGGGTAGATTCGATCATATACGGGTATACAGTATTTGTATTTGAAACGAAAAGGATGCAGGCTCTATACGAGCAAAGTCAGTTTCTAATGCTCAAGAGCCGTAGGAACATGCAGCTTACGACAAGGTTATGAGACTGTACAGCGTGAAGAGACCAACGCGGAGGCTCATCGAAGTCGAGTACTTCCCGGGTTGACGCAGCCCGTTGAAAAGACCGTTGTTGTGACTGCGCATCTTGTACCAATTGTATCCAATAACACCTGTTACGCTCGTCGAGATAAAGAAAGTCTATCAAAGTTGTATTCGCACCTTCTACGAAGACAATACCAGAGAGCGCGACTGCGCAAAAGGACGGAACGATCACAGAACTTGTGACAGCGAGTTAGTGACAAATAGCCATCCACTAAGTGCTCATAACTCACAAGTTGTAGTTCTGTACTGTGCAATACACATGATTCAACGCGAACGTCATGTTTTCGTTGTTCAGAGAGTACTAAAATCAGAAAAGGACATCGCATGAGATATCCGAGCAGGAGAAGAAGAATCAGATCGTTGCTCACGAGCATTGTGAAAACGGAGAATCCGACGAAGGCAATGTACGGCGGGCAAAGGATCTAATCATAGTGAGTAACGTAAGTCCGTGTGTAGAAAAAGCACACATAGTAACGTACCAGTGTGTTTTTCGCCCATCTTGGGAGTTTCTGAAAGAACCCGAATGTGCCTTGCGTTGCTCCCCGCTGGACGATCCACAACTAAAATCGGATGTCAGAACGGATCATACATCATGGATACGAGATAGGAACGGACCTGGAGCACCATCTCGAGTCCTGCGGTGACCGCCCTATGTCATAGCTTTAGTAATGCTCGAGCAGTAAACCTGATGAAACGTCCGCCCACATAGGAGGTGCGCCATGAATGAGGGAAGCTTGAGCAAAACATAACGATGAAGGGGAATCCGCTGCTCCGCGAGCTTGACCAGAGTAAAGCCTACGGGGCAGGCAATTAGCATTGTTGAGCGCATCATGAAGAATCAAGGTCACGACAGAGAATAAATAAATACTCACAGAATGCAATATAACACGGAATAAATGATCCAGGTGATGCAGAAGTTTATGAGCGTCAAATGCCGTCCAGCAAAATTTGACGTGAAAAGGAATGTGAGGACAGCGAGTGGCAGCAAGACCTGGCCGCCAGCAATGTGTAAAGTTAACCAGACTGGCTGGAGGGTTGCCAAATCAAAGACTGGCGAACCCGAAACGAATGCCGTCGCTGTGGTACGAAAGACATGAGCGAAGTTGTTAGCTTTGAAGAATACAAGGGATTGGATTATACGTACATGACGAATCGGCAACGACGAGGCGCATGCGTTATGTATGAGTACCAGCTGCACACATGTACATGGGCGGGACTCGGAAGGAGGGGAGGAAGACTGACGTCCTACGTGGGTGTCGAAGGACATTGCTCTGACGACGGCGATGGGGTATTATTATTCTCAGCAGCACTTCCTCAGGTCGATGGTGTAACAGCAGAGGATCATCATTCGCGATGGAAGGCTGTTGATTCCGTGGAAGAATCGTGCCATTACGGCGGCTTCGGATCTATGGCGACCACGACCACGGGCATTGACCCGCCAAGCAGAGATCGTCGAACGAAACATCATGATCGACCGCGAACAGGACGAGACCACGTTCTTTGGAACGGGATCGCTTCATCCACATCCAGTCAACCTGATTGCTCACCGATTGGTGACCGGCACACCGTTCGCCCCCGGACGGAGTAGCACTGCAAGAGTTGATGAAGATGATTGCAACTGGGATGTCGTCCCACGAAAGAGATGTACATCAAATGAATTCATATCTTCTGGCACATAAGATGGGGTCAAAGGTCGAAGCCATCGAAATGGCCAAAGAAGCGAGACGTTTGATTCCGAATGATGTGAATCGCATTTGATTTCCGTTCTACTGGTATTGACTTGAGAGTATTTAGTCAACAAGCGACTGCGATTTGATAAAGAATAGGAAACATACCCGCCGTTCAGCCTACGTTTAGGTCATGGTAGGAGTCCCCACAACCAGACAGATGCAGCACAAGTGGCCAGCGGAAAGACCAAGGACGTCCACAGGACGCGCTTCAGGGTATATTCGAGATGATTCGCCGATTTTTCCCTCTTTAATGCACGCAAGGTGTTGCAAGGAATGGCGACGAACAGTATCTCCAGGATGTTGAGCGGGGCGGGAAAAGGGTATGGACGAGAGTAATGGTGTACGGCGCCGAAGAATGTTCGTCGAGCCGCTAAACCGACCTTCGTTCCGTAAGCATCCCAGGTCAAGACTGCTCTCCGAGGTTGAGAAATAGTCGGTGAGGCCAGGACCATGCAGGTGATGAGGCAGGAAAACAGAGCGAGGATGAGGGAGCCCAGCATAACGAAGGCAAATCGCGCATTCTCCGGGGCAGGACCGACGAAACTCTGCGGTTGAAGTAAGAGAAAGACGTCGGAAAGCGACAGCGAGAGGAGAACAGATACGAGGAGAAGAACAGGAAGGAAGAATAGCAATGCGGGGATGAAGATCTGCGATATAATGGTATACAAAATGCAGGAGATGGGGAGTGTTCTAAACGAAGGGATAAGGAAAATGGGAGACGGGAGTACAGGCAACTGAAGTTGGACGATGTTGAGGGACAAGGAAAGGAGAAAGAGGATGTAAGTGCTGTCATCCATTCTCGGGGAGAGATTCTTCGACGCCATGAGCGAGAGAGCCGTCAATGCGAAATGTATATTCTGCTTCCATTGTGCAGTCAAGAGTCGAGAGACCGAATATATCAGCAGAAGAACTGAGCGAGGATCCACATTGTCTGCGTGGCGAATGTTGCTGTATCCTGCGGGGTCGAGTGCATAGTTCGACGCAATTCCAATGTAGACCACGGAAATTGAAAGGTCAACAAGGTGTAACACTCTAAAATGCGCGTCTGCGGCGTCAGAGATTTCCAGCGAATCGATGGCTTTTGCCCACACCTCGGAGCAACGATCGTTGCATAACTTCCTGGCCTTAGCGGCGCCGAGGTTTCAGATCTTTCATGCGGTAAACCCCTTCTCCAGGCATCGGCGAGGACTTTAGATATTCGATTATCCAAAGCAATAATTGGTGGGCTTTCAAACAGCAATGTCTGGATGACTTGGGCAACTCAGCCGGAATAGCATGAAGTTCAGATGAGATGAAAAAATACCTGAAATGCGCTCTGAAGAGGAGACAGTATGCTTTGTCAACGCAAACGTTGGCCAAAGGATGTTGCCCAGCTCGTCGTCACTCGATTCTGTTGACAGCCTATTCCACAACGTCAAAACAAACTCCTCAACTTCCGGCGCAGGAACGAAAGACCACGGCAAAATCGAAGAATTCAATTCCAGAAATGCCCCAGAGATCCGTCGTATGCACAATATGAGAGTCAAAGCGTCAATGAGACTTTGGGACGGTAGAGAATACTCTTGAACCACGTCTTCAATGGCCTTTGGACTCGTCAAGAGCGGCAACCCCCCGGGATACAGGTCGTGTTCTGCATCTGAGATACAAGGTAATTCGCCATTGCTCTCCTGGTTTTGGCGTTCGATTAGAGGACTAGTTTCAGAAGGATGGTGGTCGTTCAAAGACATGCGTGTATGGTCGCGCAGTCGCGAGCACGGCGCTGGTGCGTGACACGCGTCGAGAGAATGTTCTCCTCCAACCACCACCACCTTCAATGCTTTCTAATTCAGCATCATCCGCATCTTCAAACTGAATCCCTTCGAACACAGTCTCATATTATCTGAAAACTTGAACTTTAGTCGGAAATTCAGTGCAGCGCGTTGCCGTCAAGCAAGCGAGGAGAAGGTCGCTTCAGCGTCGTCCATATCGAGGCTCGAGGCTCGCCCAAAATTGAAAAATTGGTGGAAATTTAGGCGGTTGCAATTGCCTTTTGACTGCACGATGGCCGCGCGTAATCTTACTCGCACCCGTGCATGTAATGAATGTCTTCCAACGTCGGCTAAGGTCACTTCCCGCCAGTTCGCTTAGGCCATAACGTTAACTCGTCTCCGGATTCAGGGATTCAGGATATGAAGTCACCCGAAACCGCCGTGTTCGTAAGTTGTCGACTCATGGAAACTTGGGTATCACTCACGGAGAACTTCAAGCTTGCGAATCAAGAGTCGAGGCCTTGAATCGATCTGAAGAGACTGGATACTCAAATTGACAGACACCTGAGGTTTTTCCCCAGGTATGCATCTATCGCGTCGCCCTTTTGCGCCGCGTGGTCAACTAATTCGTTTTGCCAGTAAGCGATGCCCTTGGAAGCGATGCTTTAATGTCTTGTTTCCATTGGTGTACTAGTGGATTTGGGCCGTCATGAAAGAGTCCCAGATCCAAGCTTCAGACTTTTGAATTTCAAGTTGCACTTCCAATCAGTACATCGATCAACGGAAGTCCTCAGTGCATCGGCTAAACAGACGACCAGAGTATATAAAGCCAGCAATGCGCTCACGGACGACCAACACCCCTTTCCTCCCAGTCTGACCCTCACGCGATGGGATATGAAATTGCTCTACCGTTTCCACCACTGGCAGCACCCCAAACCCAGGCATTATCGAGTACGACGTTCAAACCACCCCCTCTGGATGGCTCATTGACGTTGCCGGAAATCTACGATTGGCACGCCGATAAATCTCGAGAGCATCCACTATTCGTGTTTCCAAACGCTGATGGTGGACTTCGGACAATCCTATGGCCTGAAGCCGTCCGAGCGATACATAGAGCAGGTCAGCTCGTTAAGTCGCGACTCTCAGCTGAAGACAACCGTGGAGGGAATGTTATCGCTATACTCGCCAATGCAGGTGAGCAAGACCATTGTCGCAAAAGTCAACGTACATTGATTGTTCCCCGCAACTCTAGATACAATCACGTTCTTCACATTCATCGTTGGCATCATGCGTGCAGGCTTCATCGTCTTTCCCATATCGACTAGAAACTCCGCCTCTGCTATCGCTCATTTGTTGACCAAGACAACAGTCTCTCACTTGCTTGTCGGTCGCGAAAATGCCCTTCAAACACTCGCTTCCGATTCCCTCAACTTGCTCTCGGATAGACCAATCACGTCAACAATGCCAACTTTCGAGGATGTTTATAGTACTTCTGATTCCTTCACCCCACTTTCCCCTTCAAAAGCACGCCTTGAAAGCCCTGCGATCATCCTGCACTCATCAGGATCGACAGCGTTCCCGAAATCTATTACTTGGAAGCATTCTTTCTTACTCCAGACATCACTCATACCTTGTAAGTGGCTCGTAATGAACTATCCTGCACGAACTGAACTTTGTGTCAGATTTCGGAGAGCGAGATCTGACTGGCGTTCGGTTTGCCTGTCACTCGGTTCCAATGTTTCATGCTATGGGAGCTCTTCAGACTGTTTTGGCGGTACGAACATCCTATTTCCACCCGATAGTTGGTAGCTTATATTGGCTTTACAGGCGTCGTGCGGTTTGATTGTAGCAACTTTCAAACCTCAGTGTCCGACCATCGTACCGACTCCCGAGACGGTCATGAAAGGCGCCATTGACACGAAAAGCGACATTATCTACTGCGTCCCAAGCTTTGTCGAGGTTCGTCGATGGTATTATCACCCTAGCTGCATACTCAGTTTCTCACTAGCAATGGTCTCGAGATCCACAATGCGTCTCTCACCTTCAGACGATTGACGGTGTAGTACGTCTGTGCAATTTAAGTCTTCGTCGATATTCTTATGCTATATTGAAGGTATTCGGCGGCGGTCCACTAAATAAAGCTGTCGGGGATGAATTAGCTCGCAATGGCGTGCCTCTCTTCGTTCATTACGGCTGGTAAGCCTTTTCAATATTACATCAAGTATCTTTCTGACATCTTTCGTACGATTTTAAAGCACTGAATGCAGTGCACAAAGTATGATTCTCCCGCGTACGTTCACAAAGAAGTATGGATATAGAGTTCAGGAAGTTACTGACACGTGTCCTTCAGGGCATGTTGACGAGGAGGATTGGGAATACTTCCGTATACCTGAACACATCAATGCTGCGTTCATTCCAGACGAACATGGAAACGTAGAGTATGTTGTTGCGGTAAGGGCTCACCTTGAACATTTCCAATCAAGCCTTTGACGATGTATGTTTCAGAGCAATCCTTACCTTAGGCCGTGCATGATCAACACAAAGTTCAATGGTGTAGACGCTTATGCAGTTGGGGACCTTTTGACGCCGCACCCAAGCAAGCCAGGACTTTATAGATATTACGGCCGAGCGGATGATCAGATCATTCACTCGACCGGAGAGAAGGTACTTAAGTCATATGTGTACTCGAAAATCCAAGTTTCTCTGACAACTCCTGATAACTCTTCAGACAAACCCGGGACCTCTCGGTAAGTTTCAATCTTCGCGGACGTGAAGAAGCCCGCTAATGGTACATGTGCAGAGAACATCCTGAATCAATGTCCTCTGATACAAAGTGCTGTTATATTTGGCCAAGGTAGATTCCATGCTGGTGTCATTGTTGACCCCAAACCCAACTACAAAGTTGATTCGTCAAATATTGACGAATTGATCCTGTTCCGTCAGAGGATATGGTGTGTGTGATAGGAATCTCCTCTGCGATGCATCTGACGATGTATAACAGGAGCTTCGTTGAGAGGATGAATGAGTATGCTCCGCAACACTCAAGAATATTCAAAGAGGTCAGTGGGTAATTGACTAGGCTTGAGCGGATCGTTCATTTCCGGATTTGTCATTAGATGATCATTGTATCCAAGCCATCCAAGCCCTTCACATACACAGCGAAGAACACCCCACGCCGCCAGAGAATCATCAGTGACTACGCAGACGAAATTGAAGAGCTTTACGCAAACGTTGATGCATCGACGCAACCCGATCTCATTCCTCCTGCCTCGTGGGAACTGCAGAACGCACTCCTGTTCGTAAGAAAGGTGACACTTCGCGTCCTGCAGCGATCCATCTCCGACTGTGACGATATGTTCCAACACGGATGTGATAGGTATGTGCCCCAAATTGAATGGACGCTCAAGACTCATCCCTAAAATCACCAGTTTGCAAGCAACTTGGATACGAAATACTTTGACCAATGCTCTACGAAAAGACTATCGAAGAACCATCCCGATGAATTTGGTCTATGAAAACCCAACTATTTCTGGCCTGGCTTCGTTCATATCTCAGTTGACTGGGTGCTCCGCCAACGACATGGCTACGATTTCGCCTTCGGCGCCTTCAAAGGAAGAGGAGATGAGGAATATGGCCCTCAAATACATATCCAGCTTTCCCAAGCATCGTCCCGCCTCCGATGAACACGGTGGAGGCGGCTCTAACGTTGTCGTCTTGACCGGTTCCACGGGTGGCTTGGGCTCAGTTCTTCTGGAGAAACTCCTATCGGATCGTGAAATTTCCGTCGTCTATGCTCTCAACAGGAAGTCGTCTGAAGCCTTACGTTGTCGACAAGAGTCTGCGTTCCGAGAGCGAGGTATCGACGTTTCGATCCTGTACTCTCCGAAACTATTCTTGGCTGAATGCGACTTCAATGCGACACAACTCGGTTTGGAGTCGGATCTGTTCACTAAGGTGGGTTCTCTCTTTACGTACTCGTGCCAAGGCTCACCAGAATTCCGTTTCCTAGATGCGGAAGACTGTCACTCACATCATTCACAATGGTAAGTTGTGTCACAAATGTAGCAAAGGCGACGTTGCTGAAAATCTCCTCCAGCGTATACTGTGAACTTCAATATGGCACTGTCCACATTCGAAAAGAACGTTAGCGCTCTTCGGAACCTAGTGGACTTTGCCCTTGCGTCACCGCAAAGACAGCCGCCACGATTTATCTTTACGAGTTCGGTCGGCGTTGTTCAAAGTAAGAGGAAACCTTCACACCTATCCGTCAATGTCTTACTATCGAACCGCGAATAAGATTACACGAAACAGGTACCGGTCAGCGAGACGCTCATGGAAGCCTCTTCAGCTGTCTGGTCAGGATATAGCGAGTCAAAATGGGTTTGCGAGGAGATTCTGGCGAATGTGGCGTCGGAAACGCCCCTGAGACCCGTCATCATTCGCGTTGACCAGTTGAGCGGAATGAGCACGAACGGCTTCTGGACCGTGAGGGATTGGGTGCCTGCAATCTTCACCTCAAGTGTCCACATTGGATGCCTCCCTGACGCGGGTGGGGTGGGTTGATACTTTTTTATCCGACGTCAAACAAAAGTCACTGAATTGTCTATACAGGCAGTCTCATGGATTCCAATCGACATCGCAGCGCAAGCAGTCGTCGAGATGCGTGATGCCGAGTATCAAGTGCTCCATATTTCCCATCCAAAACCGACGAAGTGGTCAACGATCGTGAGGCATGCTTCGCAATTGCTAGATATACCCACCGTCCCATTCGACGTCTGGCTCTCGAATCTGGAAACCGCTTCGCGCCGAATATCTGGAGCACGCGCTGAGGAGATATTGCAAGCAAAGACGAAAAATCCGGCGTTGCAGCTGCGGGGGTTTCTCCAGTCCCTTGCACCTTCATTGGACTTGTCTGCGGAAAGCGATCCCGTTGAGGAAGCTTTTGGGGCAAAACGACTTTCCTTGGAGAAGTCGGCGGCGGTTTCTCCAACCTTGAGAGACTGCTGCCCGGCCTTGAGCTTGTCGGATGTTCGAAGTTGGCTTGCTTGTCTTGGTTTGTCTCGTCCAGTCCTTTGAAGCCTCTAATCTTCTTACAACTTCCTCTAAAATGTATAATGTATAATAATTTATCCTTTTGGACACTAAATACCTAGAGCAATTGTTTATGGATGAAATTATCGGGAGTTTCAAGTTTGTCTGCTGCTTTTTTCACACGGTCCCGGCGACTGAGAAATTCAACTTGATTTGGGGCCGTGCTTCGCCGGCAGAACCCTTGCTCTGGGGTGTTGCGATTCATGGTACTGACCTCACAGAAGTCCAGGAAACGTAGCCATTTTTCTCTATGTATTTATTTCCGGATATGAAAAAAAACAAAGAAAAAAATCAGTCTGCTTCGTACACCTTACAGGCAAATACACCGAATCCAAAAATGGTAAGGTTGGTGGAATGAATTTGTATAGACGGTTCCGGCGACAATGAGGCGAGAGTTGATGAGTGGATAGTGGTTATACTTTGCTGAACCTGTTGCAAGTTTGGCACAATGTTTCTTCTAAGTAAATCCAATGTAAAGTGAAATGCTTTGATGCAGCTCACTGTGACCATTTCGACGCAACGAATACCTGTTTGCGAGATCGACGAGCCTCAGATATTATTACTCTCCTTGTCTTGCTTGAGGCTTGAGCCCCGAAGTCTTGCGTGCATCTCCAGTTTTTTCAAGCCCATCCGAAGCCCGTCAACGTCCAGCATCTGCATACGATGTGTTTTGTTTCGTTCTGAGCTTGGAATAGTGTCCTTTAATCCTCAAAGGAGACTCGGACTGCTGTTGTTCGGCGATGATTCATACGGCTCTGAAATCTCCATTGCAAGTAGTTCATCCGACACTTCTTGTAATGATTCTACGCGTGCTCGGACCTGAACTTGAAGCGTTGTCCTCCCAACAACAAGGGTGCGGCCTGAGCACTCACGTCATTCGCATCGGCGCGACTGCATTGGTCGAAATTCTTCAGCAAAGAATAAAAAAGGGAGGAAACATTTATATTCTGACAATATTAATATTCTTGACGACTCACCCCTCTTACGCTGGAATGGAGCGAGTAGCGTCACGGTGTGTATTAGTATGGCTCAGCTCGTCGTCGTCGTCGGCTTGGCTCCCACAACGACGGAGGTCTTTTGTTGATTTTTTGACTTCATCGGGGAAGTTTTGACGTGCCCTCTGAGATGGTGGTCGACGAAAGGGAGTCGGTTAGGTAGCAAGACTCATGCCGAGCTTCTCGATGGCAATAATGCAGCTCTCAACTATAATTCTGCGGTTTGACGGGGAGGAAAAGGGACGTCAGACGAAGCTCCGCTCTAAGTGTACATACATGGACAACCGTCGTCGCATATAGGCTCGTAGGGTCGACGGATTGTGCACACAGAGATTTTGGTGAGAGACAGCGTACACCGGAAAATACTGAACTACATGTATTGAAACTCCGATGTCTTGGAATAGAAGTTCGTTCCCTTCGTTCAAGTTCCCACGGAATTGACGGTTTCAGTGCCCTTGTCAGAGCAAGGGTACACATCGCAAGGCGTCGCAAGTCCAACGACGATTTCAACGACTCGTACAATATCGACGTCATTTCCTCATGCCAGTGCTACCGCTCGCTTGTTCTTGTAAACCTCATTCCTTCGCTTCCATGAGACTACTTGTCTTGAGGCTTATAAGCTCTATTTGGCTGCATTCGATCTCTTGGGCCCGTTCTGCTTCTTCAAATCTCCTGAACGATCTTAATTCGCATTGGTCAACAGGATACGGAAATCAGGTCTCTCTGATGGGATCTACATCGGTCATTGGGGAAACTGCGAGCTATATCGAGTCCAGATGTTATTCCGGTTCAACTTCACCTTACGCCGTACAACATTGGACCCCAGTTCCTTCCTTCCCGATTGCCCAGTACGCTATCTTTCTCGAAGGAGCTGTGGGATATTTACGTGTCTTCGCAATAAGGAAACAATTTAGTATGAAGTCGCGAAAGGAGGAAACGAAAGATACAGAAGTGCGCTTGTTCCCAATTTTTCAATTTCTCCGCTCAATTTCTAGACCTTTTGCAGAGGAAAGATGAAGTTTGTAAATATTCGCCTTGGATTCGGATCGATGTTGGTTCAAGCTTCAAGCCCCTCTCTCTCCTCTATCGCCTTCTATTGGTAGTCAAAAAGCCACGACGCGACGATAAGTACACAGTGGAGTCAGATGCGAACAACGCTCGGATAAGGCGAACTCGGTGCGCATCTATATCACGGTTTTCTTGCCTTATTGGCAATGGAGGTCTTCTAAAGGTGCCATATGACGTGTTCTCTACTATCAAGTCTGTTTATAACTTCAGGAAGATGCCAGTGTAACGAAGCACGCTCCGAGTCAACTCTTCGAGCACTGACAGCAGTGTACTTGCAGCCTAAAGCGTGCAATTTCATCTCCAAATGCACCACTGCGGCACTGCCGTCATCCCGCCTATCTCTCGACCACGATGAGTCGGATGACGACGACGACGACGACGACAGCACATTGGTCTGCTTCCGACGGCGTGACCGACGGAATCGACAATGACCTTTCTCCACTGAGACGTACATTTTTCAAGGCCATTCTCAGGGCTATAACGGAAACTCCTCAAATACCGAAGACCGACTTGAGGATCGCGCAGACTCTGCTGGATAACAAAATCCCTGAATCTCATCACTGACGTTCTTTGACAAGGTATGGTCCCTCAAACGGCGAATCTCGAGGCAAAGCTTTTGCTACCCCCGACTCCCCGGACTCAAGCTTTGTCCTCTGCAACTTTCAAGGCGCCCCCTTTGGACGGCTCTTTGTCGATATCAGAAATTTACGATTGGCACGGGGAGAACTCCAAGGAGCATCCGTTATTCGTATATTCGGATGCCTCTGGTAACCTTCGAACGATTCAATGGTTTGAAGCCGTTCGCGCTATACACAGAGCGGGTCGGCTCGTCAAGTCTCGAGTTTCTGATGACGATGGTGGCGAAGGAACCGTAATTGCCATACTTGCGAATGCAGGTGAGTATGATGACGATGCAATTTCGCCTTCGACTTATACGACTTTCGACATAGACACGATAACATTCTTCACTTTTATAATGGGCATCGTGCGTGCAGGTTATGTCGCTTTCCCCATCTCTACCCGAAACTCCGCCGCTGCTATCGAGCATCTCTTGAACAAAATCCAAGTAACGCACATGCTTGTCGGTCGTGAACACGCCCTTCAGTCACTCGCTTCTGATTCGCTCGAGTCAGTTTCGAACAAACCGAAGGTTTCGACCATGCCGTGTTTCGAAGATATCTACAGCTCCTCTGAGCCTCCCTTCACACTTCCCCCTAACAAAGTAGACTTCGAGAAACCAGCTATAATTCTACACTCGTCAGGCTCTACGGCATTCCCCAGGCCAATTGTTTGGAAGCAGTCTTATATGCTCCAACTTTCACTTTCACCCCGTGAGTGGCTGCTATGATTGGATGGCTGTGAACTCATTTCTCTTCTTCAATCCAGTGTTTGGGCAGCGAGACTTGACTGGCGTGCGGTTCGGATGTCATTCCATTCCTATGTTCCATGCAATGGGGGCTCTTCAGATAACCTGGGCGGTGCGTGAATTAAGGTTTTAAAATCGGAACTTTTGATGTATGAGTATTTTCAGGCTTCTTGCGGACACGTCGTAGGATCCTTCGAACCCCAGAGCCCAGCTGTTGTACCGACTCCAGAAGCTGTGATTAAGGGTGCGAGAGATACGAAATGCAACTTCATTTACTGTGTCCCAAGTTTCGTTGAGGTTTGTAATTTGCGTACCGCGTAACTCCGCTCGTATTGATATACGTTTTCAGCATTGGTCTCGCAATCCCGAGTGTGTTGCTCACCTTCAGACTATCGATGGAGTCGTAAGTTTGAAACTGTGATGCCTTGCAACTCTAATAGGTTGCATAGATGTTCGGCGGTGGTCCACTCAACAAAGTTGTTGGCGACGATCTGACACGCAAAGGCGTGACGCTTTTTGTCCTATACGGCAGGTGCGAGCCTTTTCACACATTTACAATATAATCTTACATGTAACGAATGAAGTACTGAATGTGGCGCACACAATATGGTACTCCCGCGTACGTTTTCAGACTATCTCGCACCGGAATTCTAAACATAAGTGATGCTCAGGTGAGGTCGACAATGACTGGGATTATTTCTATGTACCCGAGCACATAAACGCATCGTACATTCCAAATGAGATCGGGAACGTCGAATTCGTCATTGCGGTGAGACACCTTCGGTTTTCTTCGATCCTGGGTTTTATTGTGACATTATCGATTTAGAGCAATTCCTTCTTGACGCCTTGCATCTTCAACACTAAGGTCGATAACGCAGACGCATATGCGGTCGGTGATTTCTTGACGCCGCATCCGAGTAAACCTGGGTTCTTCCGGTATTTTGGCCGAGCAGATGATCAGATCATCCATTCGACGGGCGAAAAGGTGCGGGGAGGGAGAGCAATCGGCAGAGATTGACCTAACCCTTTTTTCGATAAAAGACAAATCCTGGCCCGCTAGGCAAGTTCATTACCAACATACCAAATAATATGAAGTCTGATGTCCTCGTAGAAAGTATCCTCAATCAAAGCCCCTTAGTTCAAATGACCGTCATGTTCGGTGAAGGTAAATTCCACGCCGGAGTGCTTATTGACCCGAAGCCTGAATACAAGATCAACCAAACAAATGTCGAGGAACTGGTGCTATTTCGTCAAAGGATATGGTACGTGTTTACTGGGGTGTATAGTCCCGTATTTATTTTCATTTTCACCACTGTCGTAGGGAGTTTATCGAAAAACTGAACGAACACGCACCTCAACACTCGAGAGTTTTCAAAGAGGTCAGAATTTATCGTAGTATTCCAAGTAATTCATTTTAAATTTTACCGCAGATGATTATCGTATCCAAACCATCCAAACCATTCACATACACAGCGAAGAGCAGCGCCCGTCGTCAAGCGATCATTAAAGAATACGCGGCCGAAATTGAAGAACTTTATGCAAGTGTCGACGAGTCGACACAATCCGACCTCGTTCCGCCTGACGATTGGGTCCTGAACAATGTACTCCCTTTTGTCAGGAAGATCATCCTAGATGTCATCCATCGAAGCATCTCTGATGAAGATGATATCTTCCAGCATGGATGTGATAGGTCTGCGATACGTCTCTTTCTTCATTATAACTCATCTAGTGATGCACCTACGCTATTTATTGCTCTAGCTTGCAGGCGACTTGGATTCGTAACACGCTCATGAGCGGGTTGACACGGAGTGACAAGCAAGTCAGCAATATACCAATGAATTTTGTATACGAAAATCCGTCTATCGCTGGCCTGGCTTCTTTCATATCCCAGATCGCCGGATCGACTGCTGACGGCTCAGCAGTGTGTTCACCTTCAACAATTTCGAAGGAGGTCGAAATGGCGAACATGGTTGCCAAATATTCAAGCGACTTCCCACAGCATCATCCTGTATTCGATAACGTTCGAGGATCCGAGGCACATGTCGTCATTTTGACGGGTTCGACAGGCGGACTAGGATGTGTTCTCCTCGAGAAATTGCTGTCGTGCGTTCAAGTGTCTATGGTCTACGCGCTCAATCGACCATCTTCAAAAAACTTGCGTGCACGTCAAGAATCTGTTCTTCAGGAACGCGGAATCGACGTGTCGATTATCAACTCTCCGAAGCTAATACTGCTTGAATGCAATGTCAATGAACCTCAGTTTGGCTTGAGTACAGATTTGTTCAACGAAGTGAGTGATCACACTTGATTTTAACTTCGCGTATACAGTACCTAACTCCCCTGACTTGTAGATGCAAAAGACCGTAACCCATATCGTTCATAACGGTAAGCTCATTGTCGAGGCAGAATTGATACTAAGCTCAGCGAATCGATTCTAGCATACAATGTCAATTTTAACATGGCATTGTCAACCTTCGAATCAAATGTCAGTGGACTTCGAAAACTTATGGACTTCGCTCTCGCATCTCCACGTCAAGAAACACCGCGATTCATTTTTACGAGCTCTGTCGGTATAGTCCACAGTGAGTATGGTTATTCATGTACTCTCCAAACTCTTAGTATCTTTCGCCGATGAAGATTGCGCCGAACAGCCACCTGTTAGCGAGACATTGGTGGATGCTTCCTCAGCCGTCTGGTCGGGGTATAGCGAGTCGAAATGGGTTTGCGAGCAAATACTGGCGAATGCGGCATCGGAGACGTCTTTGAAGCCTATTATAATCCGCGTCGATCAGCTAAGTGGAATGAGCACGAATGGCTTCTGGACCGTGAGGGATTGGGTACCTGCAATCTTTACCTCAAGTGTTCACGTTGGAAGCCTCCCTGGCACCGACGGGGTAGGTTGATTATCTTTCATCCAAGATTGCTAAGAGGTTACTGAATTGTTACTGCAGACGGTCTCGTGGATTCCGATTGACACTGCAGCTCAAGCAGTCGTCGAGATGCGTGATGCCGAGTACCAAGTGCTCCACATTTCCCATCCAAACCCAACGAAATGGTCAACGATCGTGAAGCATGCCTCGCAATTGCTCGATATACCCACAGTTTCATTCGACGACTGGCTCTCGAATCTGGACACCGTGCCATGTCCAGCATCCGCAGCTTGTGCTGAAGATTTAGAGCAAATGTCGACGAAAAATCCGGCGTTACAGCTGCGCGGTTTCCTCCAATCCCTCGCCCCTTCATCGGATCCAGCTGCGGAGAGCGATCCCGTTGAGGAAGCCTTTGGAGCAAAACGACTCTCCTTGGAGAAATCGGCGATGGCTTCTCCAACCTTGAGAAACCGCTGCCCGCCCTTGAGTTTTTCAGATGTTCGCAATTGGCTTCTTTGTCTTGGTCTTAAGGTTCAAACGAGCTAAACCTTCAGTTATTGTATTCAAAATTTGCAGTTCTCGGCATTTTGCGACCAAACTTCGAATAAAAATTGGTACGTGCCTGCTCTTTTTCTCTCAGTCGCTCTCATGAGATCTGACGGGGGCCGACGTTGCATAGTACTCGTGCGGAACATAATTTAGATTCGAGAATCCTGAACTTTTAAGGAAGGTTGCGCGAAGCGAGTGGCGATGCAACGCATGTCGATCTTTCCGTCGATCATTTTGGAACAAGGGGAGGAATACAAATATTTGCAACAAATCACGAATCAAATAGCGGGCGAACGATCCATCGAATAAAACGAAAGAAAAGGTGAAGAAAGGCACCTTGTAAACTAACATTAGTGACCGTCACCACAGTGCCAGGAATTTGCGCTCACAATATTCGGGGTTTTAGTTCATAACGCCGTGGCCGAGCTTGACGAATCGTAGATCCCAGACGGATGATTTTGGAGTTCGATGATCTCCCGACTGATTATCCGGGTTGTTCCTTTCAATATCGAAAGTTTGGCCAGGGCTACTTCCGAGCTTCATTTCGGGCGTCATAATTGTTGATGACGCGATGGATTCGGCCTTTCGAGGTGCACGGACATTTCGAGTTCCTGGCTCTCGATTCGATTTTCTCTTGCGCTGGATATTCTTGCAGCCACATCCACAACCGCAGATGATGGCGAAAAACGCGACGATAGCGATGAGGAGGATGCCGACGATGCCCAAGATGCCGACGATCGCCTCTGTGGTGAGTACTTTTGGATGAACAGTGGCATGGGGTTCCGGTGCGGAGATCGATGAGATCTGCGGACCGTCTGTCTGGTCAGCGACCATGCATCCTAGGCTTTCCGGTTGGCAGTCTGAAGAAGCTGCGTCATCCGAGCGTCTGAGTGGCGAGAAGAACATGACAGAGTTTCTGAGGCTGACGTCCTTTAGGTGCAGGGTTGGAATGAAAGAAGAAAGGATGCTCAAGGCTATTTCGTCTCATTTATATCATTATTGCTTTCTCTACGTGGCTGACGTCTCTTACGCAGACGAGGACTGGGCTCATTCACAACCAAAAACTCGTCGTGCTTGCAAGGCATCTCCGGCAACACCCGGTCCGTGGACGATCCAGCGGTCCGCGCGTTGCGATGGTCGAACCCGAGTGCCCGAGCGCAACGAAAGGGGAAAACGATCACTACAAACCCCGCGGAATGTACTACGAGAGGCTGGTTATGGTCTCGGTGAGCATTTTATTCAGTCTTCGTTCCTGATGATTTGAGGGTCTTTACGATTGCGCCGACGAGCTAGTCTCCATCGAGGAGAAAAGGCGAGCACGGGACTGGCCGACTCTCCAAAACATAGCGAAGGATACCAAGACCTTCCCCTTTCGACGTGCATCTGCCTCCGTGATAGAATTGAGCCCCTTGCACATCACATCGCTATCGCGCTAGCGAGTCGAATCAAACCTTTCAATATCGTTCCGGAGGATCATATGTGGAATGCGCCCAGCGTTATATACCGGGTTGACCGACCGATGCTGAGGATTATCTCGTACGCCCAACAAATCCGCCCTTGCACTCCGACATGGCTCCAGGCCTCGCCATTGACCTATCCTCGACATATGGCGTTGCATACTGGGGTAGCTACGTTCTCTTTCTCTTGAATGTCGTCGTAATACTTACTTGGCTTCACCTATTTTATAGGATCTGTAGTCTCTGCAGTGTACGTACCATGACCTTTCAGTATTGATTTACACCTAATAGTCTTGCCATCTACTTTCCGAACTTCAAGTCTTTATGGTTGTGTCGTTGTACAGGGATACATCTATTTCTCTGGTTATCCCAAGGATAGTTGGTCCCTCAAGTCGTTCGTGCGTCACTTCACTGCTTTCTCTGGTCAACGCTCACGTTTTTATGGTAGGTCGGAGGAATGATGTATTGCGCTCACACCTTCACGCGAATTCAAGCGAAACAATTGACTGGATGTTCAGAGTTCTCGATGGCGTCATAACGATATTGACGGCGGAGTCGTTCAACGACGTCCTCGTATGTCACATTTACTATCGAATTTGTTGATCAAGGGCTAACTCTAAGTTCAGATCAAGAAATTCGGCAACGCATCTGGTCTTTTGGTCATGACCGAGTGAGGCTGTTTACCATAGCATTTGCGGTATCTACTGATAGACGTGTGTCCATCAGCTCTATCTTGGCGGAATACATTCTCACTTGGTTCGTGGTCACAATGTGAGCATTCGATTCACACTTGATGAACGACCCTTGAAAGCTTGAACAATGCTATGCAGATCACAAATATTCTACGCAAGTCGCGTATATATCGGTAAGCAATATACGGCCTCGCGTGCGGACGTCACCCCAGGCTGATTGCAATCAAAGTCAATAAAAGAGTCTGGTACATTCCTGCGACAATCGTACGTACAACTCTTAAAGCCTTTGTTCTTAGGTCTGCATCAAGCTAACTCGAAACCTTTCTGACCCGGACTAGGTGTTCCTGGCTCTGGCTTCGCAAGGTCAGTATCAAGGGTGTTCTCACCGAGCTCTTGTTTACGGGAGCTTCTCCACCCTACAGCTGTAATTCTAGGTAAGATTTTGGAGAATGACTGGCACTGCACTCGATATCGATAATCTCTCTCTCAGTTCTATTCGTCCGACTTTTCCAAGAACATCGTCTGGTCACTAACTTGTCCAAACACGAGTTCGTAGTACGTCGCACTCTCTTGTTCTATTTGACGCTGAAAGATCGAGCCTGATTTTTAAAATGTGAAGATTATGTCCTGCTTGACTGGTAGCATGTCATCGGCAGCGGACGTCATTGCGACTACAGCCATGTGCTATTTCCTCTCTTCGTATAGGTCAGGCTTCAGAAGGTGAGTTGAAAAGCAGGACACTATTAGCATCTTTAGCTAACCTTTTTAACCGTGTAGAACAAGGCAATTCATTAAGACGTTGCTATTCTACACCGTGAACCGCGGTGTCATGGTCGCTGTCTGTCAAATAACGATTCTGATCACGTTCGCGATCAAGCCGACAGACTTGTGGTGGTGCGTAGCCATCAAAACTCACTGGTACTAGTTCAATTTGATCGACATTGGTTTTTGTAGGCTGCCACCTCACTTTTGCCTCAGCAAATTCCACGTCTTCACACTAGGTGAGTTTGCGATTTCCTCTCCGGTATTTTGGCTTACGAGAAATTTCCCCCAAAAGTTGCTTTGTAAGTAGACCGCCTGCTATCTATCTAATGTCATGAAATTCAGGCTGATAAAATTTGTTAAGACTCAACACACGTTCGCGAATGCGTCCTCAATTAAATGACAGTGCCCTCAACACCTTTTCGACTGACCGGTCGGCGAACATGCATCATACACATTCAAGAGACAAACTGAGCGCGCTGCGCTTTGCTGTCGGCCCATACTCCAAATGCGACGAAACGGTGAAGTCTCCGGACCCTGCTATCTTCTCATACGACCATGTGCGTGAATTATCAGTAGAAATTCATTGTCACGAGTTCTGAACCAACGCATACAGGGACATTCTCGCTCAAGCGACCGATCGAGAGCGTCCATCGTGCACATCGAAAGAGGAGAAACCGACTCGGACGATCAAGTGAAGGTTGTCGTGTAGTATAGTACATTACAGTGATCGCCGCCGCTGGACTTTTCGCTATCGATTTTTTATTCGCGTTCAATTGTCTCTCCATCGTCACGCTCCTGCCACAAAAGATCTGTACAATTTGTTATTCTAAGTGTATAATTTTGTATAATATCAGTGCAACGGCGCTCCATGGCTGACAGTTGCATGTGCCTCCTGTCTTCAAACCGTTGGAGTAGGGTCGGCTACAGCCGGCGGAGTCTAGCGGAGTTCTAAAAAGATTAGGTACATTCGATACATCTGTATCTATTCTTCAGCTCTTACCACAACGACGTCTACGTCTACGTCTTCGAGCCCACCAAATGGGCGCCCTGGCCCACTCCACCGTTTCCCTAGTCCGCTTTGGAGAGAACAAACGCTCCGGCGATTACCGAACCTTGAAGGGGGCAGGCAACTTCCGAACGAACTTTCTTCGACAACACTCATCATCCTTGAACTCCTTTCATCGGGTTTCATCCAGTATTGGCGAAGGAAAACTTCAATTCAGGAGCACGAAAGGCTTTAGAATCTCTTCAGATACGGACAACGTGAGTACATCATCGAATTCGGACTTAGATAATGAAGTTTCCTCGCCATAGTGTTATGCTCCGCTGCACGCCGGTCCATCTCAAAGGCAGCAAAACAATTGCGCGCTTTTCACATCGCTATCAAGGCCGATGATATCAAGAGAAAAACACTCATCAAATGGGTTCTTGCGCCGTTTGCCCCCGAGCTGTGCCAACGCACAAGGAAAGCGCCCATACTAGTAGTCTTCTCCATCAAACGATGTTGCAGAGAAGCTTGGATGAAAAGGGAGAGAAATAATGTGTCAGGCTGTGCGCTGGATATCAAGGTATAAGGCTCTTCCAGTCGTCCCCAACAAATGGTGGTTGACTTGAAACACGTCCGCCAACTCGGACATGGCCAGTCCAGGAACTGCGATTGACCTGTCCTCCTCGTACGGTGTTGCATACTGGGGTAATTATATTATCTGTTATTGGTCCCGCCATATCCAACAACTCACGTTGTATGGATTTTTACAGGATTCATAGTCTCTGCAGTGTCAGTAGTGTTATATTCTGCTCGACTTGCGCCTAACGCACTTGCTGTTCTTTCGACATCTTAGGCTATATGGCTGCATCATCGTCCAAGGGTACATTTATTTTTCATGCTATCCCAAAGACTCGTGGCTTCTTAAGTCGTTCGTGCGTCATCATGTCTGTTTCCAACCCGACGCTGTACTCATTTTTAAATCATAGGTGGCGACAATGATGTAGGTATTCGACATACCATTGCCCCGTGTAGAGATTTACTCGACATTCAGCATCCTCGATGGCGGAATAACTGTCTTAGCCGCGGAGTCCTTCAACTATCTGCTCGTAAGTCTCAGGTGCTTTTTGGTTGTCAGAGTCAGCGGCTGACTTTGAGCATAGATAAAGAAATACGGCGATGCATCCGTCCTCCTGGTCATGAATGAGTTCGTCTTTTATCAAGAGAAGTTCCTGGCTGCCACTTAGAAGTCTCAAGCGCTATCCTGTCGGAATACATTTTAACCTGGCTCGTGGTGACTGCGTAAGTATCCCTTCTCCTCCTTCCATCGTTAGTGGGAAATCGGTTCTAAGTATTCATGTTTTGAATCATGCTTTGCAGTTCCCAGATCTTCTACGCAAGCCGGGTATACATCGGTACGCACGAACACTGAACAGCACAATAATGATACTGATCGTATCTGAAGTCAATAAGAAATTCTGGTATATTCCTGCGATGATTGTACGTCCGAATTTCGGTGATCTAATCCATACATCTTACTCACATCGGAGTAGGGCCTTCTTGCTTTGGGATCTCAAGGTTCGAGAGAGACGCGCTAATCTCACGGTGTTTGACTCATAGATGCTACTCTTCTTTTTTCTAGCCGCCATCATTGGTGCATCCTTTATATTTGACCGAAACCGATAAAAATTGCTTACCTCCCATGTAGTCCTATTCGTCAAATTGTTCCGAGAACATCGCCTGGTTGAGAACCTCGCCAAACGCGAGTTCGTGGTGCGCTAGACATTATTTCTCCTTATAATCAATGTCGGCGACTGAGAGAAAATCGGAAAGGTCCTCTCTTGCCTGACTGGCGGCATGTCATCGGCAGCAGACATCATCTCGACTGGAGCGATGTGCTATTTCCTCGCGTCACATCGGACAGGTTTTAGAAAGTGAGTGAAGTTGATCAGAGCTTTGCGTATGACTAGGAAGCTTACAAACACGAACTACGCAGGACGAAGCAGCTAATAAAGATGCTGATATTTTACTCTGTGAATCGAGGCGTTATGGTCACGGTGTGCCAGATTGCAATCCTCGTGACATTTGCTCTCAAGCCAACTGGCCTATGGTGGTGAGTGGTCGCTCTATTTCATGACAATTAGAATGCACTGACGTCAAATCATACAGGCTACCACCTCACCTATGCC
Organism: Schizopora paradoxa; assembly: GCA_001020605.1. Classification (NCBI taxonomy): domain Eukaryota; kingdom Fungi; phylum Basidiomycota; class Agaricomycetes; order Hymenochaetales; family Schizoporaceae; genus Schizopora; species Schizopora paradoxa. The sequence continues at coordinate 57,966 of KQ085954.1, forward strand.
TCAGCAAGTTCCATGTCATCACTCTGGGTGAGTATTCCTGTAATCCCTTTCTTGAAGTCCTAACAATGGTTCTGTTTTCTTCGTTCCACAAAGTCGCGTTGTGAGTTTTACTTCAGTCGCTATCACGCGCATACGACATTCAATCCGATTAATTTCTCCGCAAGGCTCAACGCGCGTTCGAAAATGCGACCTCACAGAGACGACAACGTCCTCAGCATCATGGCGACTGACCGTACATCCATGCGTCATTCACGTTTCAAGGACAAACTGAGCGGTCCGCGCTTTGCTCTCAGGACGTCCCCCAAGCACGAAGAAAGAGTGATGCCGTCGGAACCATCTTCCAGTATCTTCTCGTACCACTATGTAAGTCAAGTTTATTCTAAAATACTTCATCAAGTGTGTGATATCTGGGTACAAGCTGATGACGACGACGACGCATATAGGCACTTTCTCGTTCAAGTGATCGATCGGAGACGTCAATTACAAACATTGAAAGCGAAGAACGCTCTGAACATCAAGCGCAAAATGTCGTGTAGAAAATCCACGTTGGCGGACATGTACGGCCGGTTCTCCCTAACCCCGTCCGCTGGATCGCATTCAACTGCCACTGTAGCCTTGAAGGACGTTTGGTCAAATAGATCTGTACAATATACGCATGGCTTGGTTCCGAAACACGAAGAGGAACTTCAGACGATTGTCGACCCAGATTTTGGAGTCGGCGGTAATCGCTTTTCGACATTGTACGCAGACGGACTTGAACTGCTTGTTGTTGACGCGGAGATTCTGCCTGGTTTGAAGACGATCGGCGGGAGGGCGTTGATCCTGCCCGCTTTCCTACGCCTGAGGCAATACTTAGTCCACAATTGTATGTTTTCCTGGAGTATTTCATCAATGAGAAAACAATACTTCTCGAGGATTAAATTCTACCTTCTGTGTTCCAAAGATCAGGAAGGCGGCAAGGGGCACTGCATATATACGGATTAGTTCGGGTTGTACAATTGATGAATAAGCAACTTACATGTAGCTAAGAAAAGATAGGGAAAGATCAATGTCGGATGCATAGTCATGATTGTGTAAACACTTGTCAAAGTAGATATTCGTCAGAAAGTCTTCACCAGTGCAACGAACATACTCACACAAAGGTGACTAGCGAGTACGAAGCAAATACTGTAACGCGTATAGCTAGATAGTAAGATGTTCGGTTTGCTGTTCGAAACTGAAGGGACGATTTGACCAGCATGCGGATGATAGCGACTAAGGTCGTAAGCATTCAGTTGTGTGGCAGTTTGGCGGGCGATGATGGTCTACACCATACCTTCGAAAAGAAAAACGACAAAAAGCGAAGCCATCGAGACCCCACTCACGACGTCAACCCTGCGAAAGCATGAGTCTTGAGGGATTTGGCGTTGCTCCTGGTTAAATATAGATCTTACAATATAGGTGACGACAGTGTGCAATAGAATGTCCACTGGATGGAAACGAGAGATGGGTCCCGAAGCCCTAGCTAAGAGGGGAATGATAGGTATGATTGTACCAGTAGTCTTAAAACTCTGAAAAATGGAACTCACAGTCATCGTAAAAACGAAGAAGCCAAGGAAGACGATCCACGGAGTAACAACGAGCTGGGATAGTGTCTAGCGGAAGAAATTGGTTTATATGTAGATTAAACACTCACTGAAAGAAGGGCACCGCGCGAGCCCTTAGCATATCGGCTACCTCTAAATTCCAGCCAAAGCTATGACGAACGATCGTCGGTGGATGTTCGCGGGAAACGAAGTCTGACACTTACCTGGACCACCAGCGCAATGTTGGTCATTCCGACTCTAGAATGAAATCATTTCACTTTGAGTGAGACTGTTTTCTGACAATGTGACGGTAATTGGAGACTCACGCTGCGGAGCCAGCATAAATCAAAGCGGCTTGAGTCAAGCAGAGCCCAAATCCTGGCCTTTGCTGCGTCTTTATTCCTTGCCCTTCGTAAAGCCTGCAGTAAAGCTTAGTGAGAAACCAAAGAGCAAAACTGACTAGATCCTCACAGAAAGAGAGCAGAGATCCCGTAAACAAGCCAAGCGATCACAATGTTTATGAAAGCCGGATGTCGACGGGGTTGGTTTCGGCCAAAGAAAGCGGTCGCCAGGACCAGTGGAAGGCCAACCTGTGCGCCCAAGACCAAGACAGAATAATAGAAAATCAAGACAACCTCGCGATGAGGACCAAGCTCTATCGCAGGCGCAGACTGCACCGTGGATGGCACCATGGCTAAGGGAGCTCATCGACCATGATAGAGTGGAAGTTTAAATACGCACACGACCGGATTGATCGTCAATCCGAAAATGAATCTCTGGGAACTGCTACATTGTACTTGAAGAGAGGGGTGATCGTTTGCTTCCATACCACGAGACTCTACAGAAATAGCAAACCACCGGACAGGCGCGAGAATCGATCGAAACGTATGGAGTCATTTGCCCGTCTTCAGTGGATATCTTGGAAGAGTGAACTTTTGGATGGTCATTAGCAAAGCGTTCAGAGTGAGTCGGAATTAAAGTCAACTTACCCACTCTATCCTGAAGATCTCTTCTTCGCTGGCAGTCGGATTACTCACTAACGAGTTCCACGGTGGTATCGATATCCCTACATATCGGTGTTCAAGTCGCACTTGCATCATAGACGCTGTTGATCATGATCCCGAACTTCGTGGTCACCAACCATCTTGATGAATCGAACATAGACCCAAGATCGACCGCCAGAAATAGTGTATTTCAATGACAAACGTGCGTCCTCTTAATGATTTTGATATTTTGCTCAGTTAATTGGACCGCAGCGAAAAAGTGTAGAATAAAATATTATGTCAACTCACGGATATCAAAGTGTACTCCTGAAGCTATCTTCGGCGGATCGAATTACGAGTTTTGGGAAGTTCACCAGTCGAGACTGTCTTCGAGCTCTGTCACTTCCTTTCGAGATATAATAGAAGTGGAAGAAATATGGAAGAACTGCAAGCGTGCGATTATCATGCACTTGGCATTGGGCGCTCTATGCACTGCAAAATCGACATCCTCAGATTGGGGCAACCAGCGCCGAGATCTGCTTCGACGAAGCACTGATGAACGCCACTGGCTGTCCTCGTTCAGTGGTCCCGGTTGCTGTAGACGCACATGATCACCCACGCCCATGGAGTCCGCGAAGAAAGAAGAGGATAAGTATACAGTATTACATGCAACAGCGACTACGCACCCCGAGAGGAAATGCGCGTCGATGATACTGAGCTCAAAGTTCGACATCAATATCTCTTAAGCTAATTCAGAACCAGAAATCGGGGTGGGAGGCAGTCGTTTCTCCAATGACGACTGAAATTGGGTTGTATTTGAGCTTCTTGGGCTCGTCGCTGAAAATCTTCCAGGCTTGAATGTGATGGGTTCGAGCTGGACGCCGGTTGCTCTACGCCTTCTTCTCAAGCAGTATTTGCACCACACCCGGAGGTTTTCCTGCAGCGGTGATGAGTACAACAAATACAAGAATCAATTTCCCCTAAACTCTCACCGGCTGTGTCCCAAATACTAGGAATGCAGCAAGGGGTACTGTAAGGAATTATAAGAGGGTATTTGATTGAGATCGGATGATAGGAACACTCACAAGTTCCTGTGAACATATAAGGGAAAACCTCTGTGGGACGGAAGGTGAGAACGATCGAGACACTGAGATGTTGTAAGATGGTTGAGTCGGTTGCAGATATCAAGGCAAAGGACCGTACACAAAAGTCACGAGCGAGTACCCGGTGAACGCGGTAACCCTGACCAAAAGATTGTACGACGATTGATTCACCGCCCGCATCTGACGAGACGACTGGTACAGCATTCGAACAATGGAAACTGTTGAGCCCGTCAATTTTGGAGAAGGAAATTTATATACTGTGACGAACCTTGGAAGAAGAAGATGACCGCAAGACAAATTATCGTCACACCACTGACGCTGTTTATCCTGGATTTGACGTAAGAGCCGAACCGTGGAGGTAAATAAAACTTGTTACTTACAATTTTCCTGAAGAAATTGTGCAGTAAAATACCCATTGAACTGAAACGAGAGAAGGATCATGGATACCCAACTGCGGAAGATTTGCTCGTTATCTGAGTCTACAATACGGCGCGTGAACGTACATCCAGCGTGAAGACGAGAAATCCCAAGAAGCTGAGCCACGGAAGACCAAGGAGCTGCACAGCGATCAATATATATGTAGGAAGAATGCATGAATTGCTACGTACAAAAGATAGCATAAGAGGAGAGTTCTTAGCAAACCTGTTGCCTTTGAACTCCATCCAAAGCTTCATCAACAGACACGTTAGTAAATTTCTCAACATTGTGATGAACACCATTTACCTGGAACACCAACGCCATATTTGTGGTAGCAACTCTGTACTACTCAGTCAGTTTCCGAAATCGAGGAAATCTTGTTCACGAACAATACGGTCCCGCCATAGACCAACGCTGCCTGTCCAAGGCATAAGCTGAAAGTTGGACGTTGATTTTCAGAAATCCCGTTTCCGGAATAAAACCTGCGACAGTAGAAAATCAGAATCCAATAAATGTTCAGTGAGAAACGCGAAACGTACAGCAGCAGAGATGATACGGCATAAAGAAACCAAGCGAGCAAAATATTCAGGAATGTTGGGTGACGTCGTGGTTGGCTTCCGAGCAAAGAAGTCACCAGCACCAAAGGTAGTCCTACTTGACCTCCTATAATGATGCAACAGTAATAACCCAGTAGAATAGTCTCGCGCCGGGACCCAAGGTCGATCGCGGGTATCGCAGTTACATGGGAGGGGAGAGTCATCGAGGTTATGGGATAGAGCTCGGTGTCTAAAGCTCCGAAGTGCAATCGTTTATACATCGAGGACACCGACCCATCAGTCTTCGACTGATCCAGGGAGCACTTGACCCAGCGACGATCCATTTATAAGGCAGGGGGCGTCGGGCTTCCAATGCATGAGGTTTACAGCCATCCTCACCCACCATTCTTTGACTTCGCCGCACAACTGGTGGAAGTGACCTGAAAACCTTCAACGCATGCATTATGTATACAACGCACAGGAGAGCTATGAAGTAAGGTAACTCACCAAGTAGAATATAATCCTTTCAAGGCCACACTAGCTTGTATCGTGAGCTTCGTCTATAATGGTCTGTCCACGCAGAGTCGTGCGGCCAACGTCGTTCGTCCACGCCAACCAAAACTGACGCATCTTCCATTCCTTCGACCACCGCAGCCGTTGAGAAAGGCGACGAGCGCAGGATCGCTCAGATCATGATGTCGTCAAGCATACTCGTTATTCACCGACGTCGACGAGGAAGCAACAATCATGATGGTCAGGCGAGAGTGGCAGATCGGTGGAGGATTTCAAGATGAAACTCCGATTCAATATATGACCCGTGCCGACGTTCTTCGTTTAGACTCCGCTCCCGACACAAAGATGACGTTTGTAAATTTTGACTTCACACTTCATCCTCAGCCAAGCTCAAGCTTCCAACTGAACAATTCGCCGCCTTTCGTTCATCCAGATACCACAGAAAGCTAGCGAACATGAAGAACTGGCTGAACACTGGCCGAAACGCCTATAATTCTGGTGCAATAAGTTCCATCATGTACCAGAGCTGAAGTTCAAGGCGGCGTTCGTCGAATGATTCATCGCTTTAATTTGTTTTACACCAGCATTGTCTTGGCCTAAGACTATCAAAAATGGGGTCTGGAAACATATCCACTCAAGTACAAGGACAAGACGGCAAGCACATACCCAAGTGAATCCGAGTCATCACGCGCGGGGTTCTAAGACATTCGCAACGCGGATTCACTTATATCAAACCGACTCTGTACAATCGATCTGGCAGCGTTCCAAACGGATCCTTTCTTGCTCGTTGTCGACGCTCCTTACCATGATATCTTCTCTTCATCTATGGCGACTTCGTTTTTTCGCCTTGCTACTGTCTTTTCTGTTCACTCTACTTGTCACTATCTCTATCCCGAGCGTGCAACTTCCTGTGGTTCGCGTCACACTATCGAACGACGGCACGAGCGTCAACGAAATGAGGGTACGCCTTCTCTTTGTAATTGTTTTTAAATTTGTTGATTCATCTCGTTTCCGTAGTTTGGCGCGTGGTAAGCTCATCGAAGTTGTCGAGTACTCGCTTTTGCGATCAGTAATGATTTACGCCTCAAGGTCATATTGCTTACATCGGCGAGACTTCGATAATGATCCCTGCGATACATTTTCTCCTTGTACGAACGAAGACAGGCGTCGTATCTGCTCGTCTCCCAGTACGTTTCACTAAGCGAAAAAGCCAGGGAGATTTCTCATATTTCAGAGTTTGGCTACGACGTGCAAGTGACACACGAAACATCCACTACAGCATCGGAGACCTTCACGGTCTCAAGTAATTGGACAAGATCCCTTATTGTCTTGGTTCTTTGTATGGTGGACTTCGTCAAATTAAAAAAACAAAACAGCTCAAACAGCTTCTTGACAGCGTCTGTATCTACTTTCGCAACGCTCGCTACGCTTTTCACGCGCCGTCCTTCGATATGGACCTCTCGCCTCTCCCTTCTCGTCAGTTTCACGGCGCTGATCGTTAGCATTCTGTTTTGCACTCTGATTGAGAATGGATTGGAGAAATTTGATGAGGTGCTGAATCCAAATGTCGAATTCGGTGCAGGTGCGTGACAATCAATGCCTGAAATTTCACTGAACGAGATCATCTCTTCAAGGAACCGAGTTGTTAATCGTATCTTTCGCCCTCAACATCATCGAAGAGCGAGCACGCTGGTATGTTCGACGGAAGGAAGCGCGATCCACAGTGCTACCCTTAGCACTCCTTGGGGATGCCAGCGACCGTCTTGCACTTTCATCCGCGGAGCGTCCTTCGGAGAGTTCCACCCTCACCCTCCCGCCTCGAGTGTATTTCGCGTCCCACTTTGCGGCTAAGTCTTTTGAATGTACCATTTGCATGGAGGATGGGCTGAAGGACTTCACGATTCTACCTTGCGGGCATGGCTTCTGTACCAAGTGAGTCAATTTCTTCGTATCCTTTCACTGCTATGGATTTTGACATCCTTGTTACCTGATAGATGTACTGAAAAGTCTTTGAAGCTTTACAAGCGTTGTCCTCTTTGTAACGCAGAAACTTGCTGAGAGTACATGTCTGTCAATCGTTGTCTTTTTTCCATATTTTATTGTATCACACGTCGCTTTGTTTGCTATCGTACACTTTTAAATATGTTCTCTTCTAATCCCTTGTATACTAAGTAAAACTATGAATCCCAGACAACCAATTAATGAAAAATGGAAGAAAACCTAACGGATACAAAGGTTACACTTGTGCTGCAGCATTGCCGTTGGGTGGTAGAGGAGGTAGTGGCTTGTCCAGTGTCGTAGTACTGCTTTCAGGCGACGCGTACACCGTCTCTACTTGTCTCCTCGCCATTTTGCACGTCTGCAAAGGCGATTTAATGATGCTCCACCACAGGAAAAGAACCTCCTGTGAATAGATAATTATTTAGAAAAGTGCTTGCTTTGGATATAAACGCTTGTTGCCTCACCATTTGCATGCCGAAGACCAGGAACGCGGCCAGAGGAACTTGTTTCGCCGTGTAAGTATCTCAAAGACATATTATGACGCGAAACTTACGAGTTGAGAAGAAAATGTAGGGAAATATCGTCTTGGGGCTAAGAGTAACCGCCCATGCCATGCTAAATGATCAGGCGAATTAGCCGTAGGTTCATGAGATCAAGAGAGAATCTGACACGCACACAAATGTGATGAAAGCATAGACAGTGAGTATGATGACCCGGATAGCAAGATGGAGGGACGCGCGATTCGTGGCCATAACCTGGCGAGACGAGTTCCACAGAACACGAGCGATGGCGACTTTCAGGCGAGAACTCGCTTTAGTATTTTCATAATAACATCTTAAAAGGTAGAGAAACCAACCTCCAAAGTAGAGAATAACTGCAACGCAGATAATGGTGATCCCAGCAACGGAATGGCTCCTTCTCGCAATTAGGAAATTGAGCACTGGTGGAGGTGGCAGGAAATGCTTACAGTTTTCGGGACTTCATATCACAGAAGAACACGCGTTGGATCGAAACGTTCGAGGGACTCGCGGTACCAAGCTATATGCGCCGCAATGCGTTAGCGGTAGACCTTACTAAGGAATCGTGACGTTGGTCATCTGAAAAGTAGCTCACAATAATAGTCGCAATCTGTACTACGAGAAATAGGGCCCAAGGGACGCATAACAGCTGCAAGGGAATTCAATTGATAATAAAATCATATTGATCTTCGAAGCGTACCGAGAGAACGACTGTGCGCGAGCAATTACGAAATCTTCCTCCTCGAATTTCGATCCATATCTAGAAGAGAAATGTAGTTTAGAGAGCATAGAAATGATGGGGGAGGTACATTTTTTGTACCTTTATCATTAGGCTTGCGATGCTCGATGCTACTCTATATGCAAGTAAGAGGCAGATCGGTCTGAACATGTAAAAACGTGCAACGTACAATACGATACATCCATAAATTAACGATGCTTGAATTAAACAGAGCGTGAAATTGGGGTCGCTGTGTGCACTAGATATTTGTCCCGAGTAAAATCTGAAGCACCACTAATCAGTATACACGCAACATTAATGTCAGAAAAGGTACACACAGAAGGAGAGCAGACGTCGCGAAAAGGAAGAACGAAACCAAAACACTGATCAGCCCGGAGCACCTCTGCTTGAGGCCGCGACCAAAGAAGAACGTGGCAAGCAGAATCGGGAGGCCTATCTGACCTCCGAGCACGACGAATGCATAGTAAACCCTGAGCACTTCGTCTCCATTCGGCCCCAGATCAACTGAAGGCGGCGATGTTACGCGCGAGGGGAATCTGGAATGAGAATGCGCCGACATTGGTTGCCAGAGGGGTGTACGCGCACATATGCGAGGTCAGGCGCTTTAATCTAGTATTAAAGCCAGAGCTCCGAATGGCACTGCTGCGGTTGACTCGAGAGCAATTGAAAGGACAGCATGCCAGGTAGATGAAAGCGGGCGGGCACCCACTATCCTGATGGTCTTGATCTGGTCCGTTAGAAGGTTGCGGTTATATACTGAAATTTCATTAGCGCGCAGCCCCACAGGAGAGAGAACTGGACACGGAGCCCATCGTCGGGCCTAACGACGTCACGCAGGGTGGTATAGGACATCGACTATGACAGGACCGTTGCCCTTCTTCCGCGTCTACGAGTTGATAATCGACGCTCCCCAGGATACTTCTCTTCCAATAAGGAGATTTCGTGATCGTCGTGGTGGTGAAATCGGTGTTCATAGCCTGCCCATCAAGGTGACGCGCACCAGTGAAGTGGGCTCTCAGGAACCGAAGGGCGCTTCTCACGTCAAAGCCAAGGAGATGAGTCCGTCCTGGAAACACAGAGCGCTGAGAGGTTCGACAGGATCAGTAAAATGCCGTTTCGGGTTGGCGCTTACACGAAGTTCAGCGCAACTGCTGCAACAATGCACGTTTGTCGATGCATAAGCTTGCTACGGGGACTTACCCGGTAGGCCGAGTTCATGGGTATCTCCCACTTGATAGTTCAGCCCGAGACCGTAGAGGCCGATATGGCTGCTGCTGGACATCGACGAACTCGAATCATTAAGAGATCAACTCTGTTGGTTCAGTAGAAAATACAAGAAATATCCTAAATGACTCATGTAAATACGAGAAAGATTCGTGCGGACAGCACTCGCCTATCACATTTGCCTTTATCTCCACAAATATAGTCCGTGGTCACTTACGACTACGGAGGAGCTACATCTCATCAAAGTTGGTCGGCGTCTTCGGTAACCGTTTATCCAGGCTGGCGGCGAAGTCAGGATGAATAACGCCCGGGTCAACAGTCACCGTCGCTCGCTCAGCAAGTCTGGTAAATTGCAGATCTTCATTGGTGGTCCTCTTTTGGAAACTCCAGCGACGAACGATCGCACTGGCATACGGGCTATTTAGAGTTGGAGCGCAGGCCCCGAACCACACACAAAGATTTTCCTATAAATGGGGCTGAGTGGGGAAGAAACATAGAAGATACCATATAGACGTACTCTTTGAGTGCCGAAAATCAAGAAAGCAGCGAGGGGGACTAATGATGCGTCAATAGCTAGTCGTAGGACCTCAGAGAACGACGTACGTGATGCAATGAAAACATTGAGACCTTCGACTTTCGTAGTGAAGGTAAGAATGAGGATTATGCTAAATCGATCCGTTAGGTACTTCCACAAACTTATACTTTAAAGAAGACAAACTCACACCAGGGTCACGAATGAGTACACCGTAAACACTACTACCCTCATGGAGAGATTAAAAGCAGGCCGCTTATCCTGCCTGAATTGCCTCGAGGACTTCCACATTACGCGCAGTATTGAACCTTTGTTAGCCATTAGCTTACCAATATGTGATTGCGAGAACATGGGCATACCTTCGAAGTACAGAATGGCGATTAAACAGGCGAGTGCGACGCAGGAAGAAAAATACGACCTATCAGAACGGAGACAAGATTTAGTCCAGCACCTGCAATAACAAAAAAGCTACTTACAAGAAAACCGTGTTGAAATTACAGTAAAATACACCTTCTGTGGAAAGAGCCGACGGATTCAACGAACCATACTGCGACACATCATGAACATGTAGAAATAAATCGAGAAAGCTGCAGCGCTTACCACAGCGGAGACGATTATCACAATCAAGAACGATATCCAGGGTGTCCAGATGAGCTGTAGAGCAGACGTAGGTCACCAAACAAACCTCCGATCAGATGCAGCTTCAATGGCATGGCGTGAAAGCTTACCGATACAGAAAGAAGAGTAGAGTCTCGACCTTTGCGGATAAGCCGCATTTCAAGCCAGAGCTGAGGGACGCTTCAAGCATGAGAATAAAGGATGACGAGAAGATTGAACAGAGGCTTACAGTGAAGGCGAGTGCCAGGGAGGTCAACGCAACTCTAGTGCACGAGTCAGAATACTGTTGTTACATGACAAGGGTACTCGCGTACAAGACGAATCTCGCGTAGATCATGCACGCTTGGGCGAGACATAATGTGTGGGGCGGCGGGTTCGTCGGAGTTCTTATCTCTTCTCCAGAATACAGACTAATGCCATTCGAGTTGTCAGGCTAACGTTTGATAAGAAGGATACAGTCCTCACAGCACTAAGTCGCTCGTCGCGAACACACTCCATGAGATCAAGAATGAAATGAAGGTCGGATGTCGTTTGCTTTGGTTCGCAGCGAAGAAAATGGTCGCGAGAGCGATGGGAATCCCGACGTGGCCTCCCAAGATTGGGAGAACATAATAAACTATCTGGACGGGTTCTGCGAGAGGAATCTGAGTTTCCTAGACCGGTCTCAGAAATTAGGACATACCCATTGACTGGGAGGTTTATAGGGGAGCGGAGGACGCAACCCATGATACGTCGTTGTATAAAAGGGATTTGGGGCCATGCAAAGAAGATTGTTCGCGGATGTCACTAAGTGATCGAAGTCGAATTGGATCGCTCTTGTTTTGCTGAGCGGAAGACACCTGCATGCTTGTAGTGATGTGCAGCAACGGCAACTTGGAGAGTAGTACTAGCACTTGAGTTGACGTTTCCTGGCCAAGGCCCAAGGAGAATCAACCTGTCGTCACGAAAGAGTTTTGTAATCACTTACGAGACTTCAAAGGACCAACCACCGGGGCACTCGAAGCACGTTCATTATACCAACGTGCGTTCATAAACTAAATCGGTTATCTAGGAAATGCTTGCTTGTGCGATGTTGATCTGTGTGAAAAATTAGACAACATTTCGGTACCACTTACCGGCCTCAAGCACGTTTGATGTCGGTGTGCATGTGCACTTCGCGGTATCTACATTGTCATTCCGGGCGTTTAGAACGAGTTCCTTTTTGCAACACGTACCAGAACAGGGGAGACCTCGATTTATATTCAAATTCTTCCCATTCGAAGTTAGACTCGTACCTAAACTCAAAGCACCGGTGTTATTTCTCAACCAATGGCCCTAGACCGCTGGCGGATTGTATGTGATTGACTGTCATCACGACACAGAGAAGCTGTAACAAAGCTGAAACATCAGATACCTCATAGCACCTTTGGTAAAATATTTATTTTCAGCTCACCCACACGTTGGTAGAGATTTGCCAATGACCCGTCTTACTATAATCGTTCAAGGGAAAACCCTCGACTCGGAAAGCCACGCCAACCCCTCGGTGCAGAGGCAAACATATTTGAAGGACTCGGTTCGAAAGCTATGGCGTAAAAGTGAGTTCACGGCAGAGATACATCAGTCTAGGGGAGAATTCAGCCCGTGCACTTGAACGAGTATTCGAAAGAAAACGTACGATCGAGCAAGAACAGTCAGCTGGTCACTGAACTTGAAGCGCACTAACAATTCCAAGTTCAAATTATGGATCATTAACTTCCATTTGATAGGAACTTCATGAAAAACCTTCGTTCGCACGTTTAGCGTTATAGACAGCTCATCGAGGTGGTATATACGTCTGAGAGTGAATGAGACGAAGTTGAAGAAAACAAACACGGCGCTGGCGGTTTTTCTTCAGAAGACCTGCCCTAAAGAGCACGTGGTTTCTCCTGGACAGCATACGACCGGCCCTAAAGTACGAACACTCCAGCGCTTACTCCAGCGCTTCTTTGGATATTCTCAGCGCGAATAAAAAGCAGCGTTCTTCCTCCTTACTAGTAATCAAAGTCCGTAGAAATCGTTTACGGCGTCCGAGGTCAAAAGCCGCATAGTCCGCGACTCGGAATTCTCTCGAGTTTTACTTCGCTCGCTAAGTACAAGTAGTATACTTGAGAAACCAGTCTGGGGGCTGATGTACATGTGCTGTGGTTTAGAGACCCCACAGAATAACTAAAATATAACAAGATGAGTCTCCGTCACAAATTGTCTCATATTGTGAGCAATGCAACAATTTGATCCGTGTAGAGAGTGAGATAAATCCAGGTTGACCAGCTTACATCTCGTCCATGGTCGGCGTTTTCGGTAACCGCTTGTCCATAATACTAGTCGAAGAGACATCCGAATGCGTGAAGCTAACTTCGAAGGTGGTTGATGTCGGAATAGCATTTGTGATCTGGAACTCCCCGTTTGCCGATTTCATCGGTGGACCACGAGTCGTTCCGTTGGCGTATGGATGGTTCAGAGAGGGGAAACAAGAACCGAACCAAGCGCTGAGATTTTCCTACGATACGATATGCTTAGTGAGTATGATGCATTGAAGTCGCGGCAAAGATCTCACTCTTTGAGAACCAAAAATGACAAACGCGGCGAACGGAACTAAAAGAAAAGTTAGAGTCGTATACCTCGAACCAATTGTTTTGAACAGTAGCGCACGCGATGCAAGAAAAACGTAGAGCCCCATTACCCTCGGGGCAAACGTGACAAGAATTGCGATGCTTTGCACATTTCGTTAGCTCTTCGTTTTGCGTGACTGGAAGAAATACTCACATTATAGTCGTGAACGAATATATTGTGAAGACCGTCATCCTCAAGGAAAGATGGGTAATGAATTTCTTATCGCGCTTGAATTGCCTGGAAGAGTTCCACATCACCCGGAGTATGGCAACTATTCCGATCATTTCAACCATAATACGGAATCCAGAAAGCAGTAACGAATAGATACCTTCAAAGTAGAAAGTTGCAAATTGGCAGGATAGTGCGACGCACGTCACGAAGATCGATCTTCAAGCAAGGGTTCAAAAAGAGATCAGTGCGAAAAGAACTCGCTTACACATCGTTCGTCACGAAATTGCAGTAAAATATACCCTCCGTCGCAAGTGCAGAGGGGTTCAGGGAAGCATACTTTGTGTGGAAACCGAGCATGAGATGAGGTGCTATAGTGCAGCAAGGGCATATTTGAATCCTTACGACCAGGAAAACCACAAGTGAAATTGCGAAAAATACCCAAGGCGCCCAAAGAAGCTACACAAACAGTTAAGAAGCAAGGTCTAGAGAGACCAATGAAGCAGGACTGACCAAGGCACGAATTACCAAACTGTTTCGAAATGCATGAATTCGAACGTCGAGCCACAGCTTGTGTACCGACAGTAAGCATTTGAAGAAAAGAAGACTGTGTTCGAGAACTCACGGTAAATGTAAGCGTAAAGGTGGTCGTCGATACTCTGGTGTTTGTTCTTAGGAGTCGTTTTTGTTCGAAAGCAGGGACACGCACAGGACGAATCTTGCGTATATCAAGCACGCTTGGATGAGACAAAGAGTGTGGGGAGGAGGTTTTGATGGTGATTCAATCTCTTGTCCAGCATAGAGACTAACACATGACATACAATAAATGTCAGTTTCTTCTTCTTTCAGCATGTAATAAATGTCATACATACAGAATCAAGTCGCTGGTCGCAAATACAGACCAGGAAATCAAGAAAGAAATATAAGTGGGGTCTCGTTTACTCTGGTTTCGGGCGAAGAAAATCGTAGCGAGCGAAATAGGGATGCCTATATGTCCACCCAATAATGGGAGTACATAGTAGACCACCTGGATAAGTTCTGTAAGGGAGACAATGAGAGATTTGCGAGGAATAATCACAGCAATTGAACTCACGCACGCATCGCTTTGGGGTCCGAGTTCTCCAACTCGCCGTCGAACTGTAGATGGCAGGGTTTTAAAGCATCTGATAGACTCAATCTTTTTATAATTAGGCGCTATGGGTCACACGAGAGCAAGTTGATGATCGTTCACGGTCATCATCGGAATGATCGAAGAGTGATGAGAATGTGGGTGGGGGGTGCTTGGTCGCATTGTTGTGTGGCAACGGCGTCTTCGTAAGACGAGGCGAATTTGATTTACCTACTAGAGTAAAACGAGAAGATCCCATCCTACCCCTCAAGGAACATCAAACACAGGAATATTCGCAAAACTCCACGACTTACCATCATTTCGATACTTCAATATAAGGTCATTGACAGGCTCGCATTGTATCTCATGCTCCTGGACTGGCCTTACGAATAGCGTCTTAAAAGAGGTATCCCACCTCCGCAAAACGTGTCAGCACCTACTCGATGGAGGGTCCAGTATCATTACATACCTTGTTCATCTTATGGCATAGATGTCGAACTTGATTTCTGAGTAGCGCTCGTGTTCTAACGCGTTACGATATTTTCGTGGTCCGTCGTCGCGTTGTCCAACATGTCGAACATGAGTTGCTGAGACAATCACGGCCCAAGCCGCGTTTCCATCGACGATTGATCTACTCCATGAAGGAGTCCTCCGCGACCTTGTAAGTTTGCATCGGATTCGCATTGAGTACTCGCATAAGCGTTTAAGCCTTCCAGTGTTGATTCCGATAAGTCGAATGGTTGATCGACAGAGCTGTGGGCACCGCGCATGAGTTGCGCCTCGGTCATCACAGTTTACGCCGACTTACGTGCGAGCAACAGACGCACCCCGGTAATCCATCAACTGCGGTGGGACGGGCGCTTGAGATCAACTCAATTTATTAGATTCGATACTCAGTACGACACAGAGAAGAAATCTCGTAGCGAAGTCAGTTTTATCACGATAGATGAGATGGAGAAAACTTACCTATGATACATATATTTACATGTAATATCCAACGAATATACGGCGACTAGACTTCGACCGTGTTCGGCGTTCTTGGCGAACGCTTGTCAAGGTAAGAATTGACGCTGGGAGTAGTTGTGCTATCGCCAACACTGAAGTCACCAGGCGACCCCACGACGACGATATGAAACATTTCCGTTCGCCGACGCCTCTTGTAGTGGCGTCCGAGCACGTTTACGAACGGGTCGTTCAAGGCGGGGAAGCAACGGCCGAACCAAGCACACAAGATCTCCTAAAGGCATTTAAAAAGAAGTAAGTGAGAGTTCATGGACACGATGTTCGTTCCTTACTCTTTGAGTGCCGAAAATGAGGAATGCTGCTAGTGGGACTGGGGACATCGATAATGGTGGTCAGCAGGGATCTACGTCATGAGCGAAGAACATACGTGAGGCGACGAAAACATAAGGACCACTCAGGTCAGGTCTGAATGTTATTAAAAGCGACATTCTGCCCAAATATCATTACGAAGTCATTGATGTGTAGTTTAGAAAGGAGAACGTACATGAGTGTCACGAAGGTATAAATGGTAAATCCGAATGCCCTCATGCAGAGGTGACAAGTCGGTCTCTTACTCAGCCAGAACTGTCGGTTAGAGCGCCAGAGAATGCGCAGGATCATTGCTGAAGAGCATGTAAGAGAGGGAGCCACAAACGTGATTGGAGCGATGCATACCTTCTATTACTATAGTCCCTATAAGGCCAGCTATTGCGATGCACGTAACGACGTATAGTCTTTTGTGGCCATCGGTGAATATTACGGACAAATGAGGTACTGAGCTTCCTTACACAGTATTTGCACCAAATGCACAGTAAAATGTATCCAGCGAAAGAGATGATGGGTGAAGGACACCATACTTCGCAATTGAGGTCAATGTAAGCTCGAATTTTCTGGATTACGAAGCTCACGGTAACGGAGAAAATGAGCGTGATGAAGAAAAGAGCCCAAGGAAAAGAAAGAAGCTTTCACCGAAGATAGAGTCAAGTTACGGACGATGGATTCAGGTCATTGGTCCGACGCACCATTGCAAATAATAATCCTGAGTCTCGGACTGCATAGTAATCTCGCAGTTCTAACCAAAGCTGTAATGAGATTGAGTTATGCTAGAGTACGTAAAGTTTGTACGTCACTCACATGTATGACAAGACACAATGTTGTACAAGCAACTCTGATGTGACACCGGAGATTTGTATCTGAAGACGATGATGATAGAGGGAACGACTTACAGAACTGTCCTGGAATAAATCATTGAAGCTTGAAATAAGCATAGAGCGTGGGCTGGTTGATGTGCAGGGAAAGCCGTCTGTTCTCCTGTGTAAAGTCTTTGCAACTATGTTAAGCTTACGGAAGTATTACATGGGTTGGACTTACAGAAAGAGAGCGCTCGTAGCGAAAACGATCCATGAAAGCAAAACAGATATGTAAGTCGGATGTCGCTTGGATTGCTTTGGAGCGATGAAAATTGTTGTGAATGCAGCGGGAAGTCCAATATGTCCGCCCAGAATGAGTAAGACAAAGTAAAGAACTAGTTCAGCCTCTAAAGTCTCGTCAGTATATGAAGGTACTCTTGGTTGCCACTAAGACTCACGCATCGTGTCGAGCTTGAACTGCCTTTCTTCTAGTGATACGAAACCTAGAGTGGAAAAGTCCGCCAGCTCCTTGACTGACTATTTATGAGTGAGGCAAAATGGAACTGTTGCATTCTACTTCCGGTCGATCACCAACGGCGATCATTAAAAGATGGAAGGTGATGGCAGCAAAAGCACAAGGGTGCAGTGTATAGGAATGCAGATCGTTAAGCGACTCGGAATGGTAGCGGTCAACTCGGTGGTCTACGAACTCGATGGTCTTTGACATGGGAGCGAAGTCGACGGTTCTATGCGAATTGTTAAGTAGCATGAAAATGACTTGAAGAAAAAGGATCGAGCTAGAGATGAAAGTCAGTATTTGCATCTAAAATGCTGAAAGATCCATCAATCACCTCGCCAACTTGGATTGATATACCGCAGAGGCGTATGTGTCAGTCAATTCCATGTTTCAGTAGCGGGTATTCTTTACCGTGCGGTACCAATGAACATAGCGATGGCTTGTGATTTACGTGCGTAAGGAAAATCTTACAGCACCGATATAGTACTCTGTGAATGAATCATAAGCCTGAGATCGTGGATTCGTGGAAATAAGATAGAGATACGCACCAAACAACATGCCTGATTCTCCAGTAGTATATTCTATCATTATACCGAGAGTTTCGATCTCGAAATGCTGTTCGAGAGCAACCAAGATCGATATTTGCTTCCTCAAGCCATACGGTGCTCCGACTCGTTGTCTTGGTACTCGACTCGGAGCCAACGACACCACGTGCCAAAAAGTTTTAAGTTTTTCAAAAAGGATCGACTTCCACTCGAAGATCCTACAGCCTCAGGATTTCATTCGCGCGACGACGTTAGGTTATGATATAGCGAAAGTAGGCGAAGACGAGATCAAAGGTGTAGGGATTCAAATTTCAAGTCGATTGAGCTCGATTTGCTTGAAGTTGAAACTCGTGTTGTCGTGGGAAGGACGCGCCTTTGTTTTTGCGTCACGACAATTCAAGCGGGCGGCAACGTTGTCTTGTTACTCTTGTTCCGTTCCCTTGTGGCCGCTTGCTCTTCAAGATACGCTTCAAAATGTGGACGACGATTCTTTCTTTCTTTCAAACCACTTCGACTCGGTACAGAAATGGCGCTCGTAGCCATGCACCAGTTAGATCCAAACTGGAAGGACATGATTAGTGATTCTGAAGACGAGGAAACAGGTGCGTATAGCTGTGCGTTTATCATCTTTACATATCGCTGAGAGATGTACCCATAGTTGGAACTTCGAATTTGACGCAACCAGAGGTACATCTGACGAACAGGTTCGTCGATGCGCTCATGGACGCAGCAAGACACTATTCGGAGGAAAGCGAACGTTCGTCTATAGTTGAGCCCAGGTTTAGGCCCTCAGATGGCGAGATTGAAGAGGTCAAAAGCGAGATCTTTTCGGATTCCGAAGAAGAGGATGATCAGCCAGCGAAGTTCACGGCGCTAAATTGGAGTGATGCCATGGGTATCTTCTACAAACCAGTGGGCGATTGGGCTGCGCTTGCATCCCAGCCGATCGAGGATTCGCGCGTTATCAAAACACTGCACGGTATGCCTCCCTAGCGACTCGTGTTCTTATTTCTGACCTTGAAAATCTCCTAAAGCGGGTGCGATGTGCGAGGCTTTCATCAAGCAAGGCAGAATCGCAGGTCGGGAAATCACTTATATCAGCAAGACCTGGATATTGGATCAACGATGGGAGGGTTTCTTCTCCGAGGTGCGTGTTTGGCTTTGACAACTGTGCATTGAATTTAACACTGAGTTCTTTGATTCAAGATGGCGCTCTATTCACATCCGGACTACCTCCTGCCCTTACAAGGCGCCGTCGTTCCGACGATCATTGGTGTGTATCTTATTGACCGCCGGATAAGCGTTGCAATGGAGCTTCCTCATTCGTCGTTCTGGGTCGAGGCAACGGAGGACATGTCGGTTGTTTTGAAACGAAAATGCATTTCGGCGCTGGATAAGATTCACGAGCGCGGGGTTCTCCACGGCGATGTCGAGCTCCGGCATATGCTTGTCAACGCAGAAGGCGACGTAACCATCATCGACTTTCAGATGAGTCAGGCATTACGACCGATCAAGGAGGTTGGCTTGGAGGCGTGCACTTTGGCAGATATTCGTGTCGAGAAGCGTAAGGTGTTGTTCAAGCTGAACTACGGAGACGCTCAGGAGTACGAGCATGCGAAGAGAAGGCGGGTGAACTCATTGGCTTCGCGAAACGCGAGAAGGAGAGAACGGCGTTTGCACTCGTCCGAGCCAGTATCTGATGACGAAGACGAAGATCCCGACGACGTTCTCAATCCCATCGTACCACCGGGCACCTGGTTGGACGAGTGGCTTACTCCAGGACTTGATTTCGAGTCAACATGCTTTGTTGTCCCTGGCCAAGATGGCGATACTGTTCAAACGTCGCTCAAAGCGTTCGCAGATCAGGATTCCGATACGAGGAAAAGAGAGGCCGAGGTCGAGGTATCGCCCAAGAGTAATGACCCACCACCAAGTGTCAGTGCTGCTTCATCGAGTTTCGTAGCCAGCAATAGCCCCCAAAAGCGTAAACGAGGGGAATCGGATTCTGCAGATGAAGGCGACGAACCATCTCCAAAGAAACCGGCACTTCCACCATCGTCCGATTTCGAGACTATTCCTGTCGACATCCCTTCCGACTTCTGTAATCCACCTGTGCTTGACTTCAAGTCCTTGATCGGCATGGAAATCGAGGAGATCATCGTACATCCTAATGAACGTGATCGCCTCCATATCCCATTCGAAGGTTGGGACGGGAAAGGCGGAGGGGTAATGCCTAACGAGCTAGTCGACGATGGAGTTGGGAAGTATTTGGGTGACCGTCGCCGACGGTGGATCATGGACGCGAATGCAGCTCGGTGTCGGAGGTTGGGTCTACCGCATCCTTCGAATAATCCGAGCCCGACGCCCTCGCCTAGTAAAGGTCCGAGGTCGGGCAAGAAGAAACACTTACGCAAGAAGTCACTCGTCGCGATGGGCAGCATCAAACGTGACCTCGAGGACAAATTCGATCCCTTGCAAGCGGCCATGGAGATGGATTGGAAGAAAATGAAGTATCTGAGTCGACGAGGCAAGGGTGATTTCGTCAAGGACGGTGGAGCTGAGGACAGCGACGACGATCATCCTGAGCTTCCATCTGGCCCGAGGATAATGAAGTGGTCGGATTTGAAGTCCGAGTGGAAGGGGAAAGGAACCTTCAACTCGACCGGGGATATCCTTAAACAGCGTGCTTTTGTGGGTGGTAGTTCACCAGGTAAGGCATGTCGGAGCGGGAGGATGCGAGGTGCCTTGAGAAGACCATACACTCTGGAAGAGCGTTTAAGGCAAAAAGCATATGAGAGCACCACGCTGGTCCTTCGACCTCGAGAGGAAGGAGAAGAGGAGGATGCCTCGATCTCGCCAAAACTATTTTCGATCCGTCGAGACCTGAAGAGAGCGAAACGACCGCCTGCTCTGAATACTTCCACCGGACTTGTTTCCGCTAGCACATGCACGTCGAGTGCAACCGTTTCGGCGTCGCACTCACCTCGACCATCTTCGTCGACTCCGACTACACTTGATGGCACGACTTTCATCACTCACCAACGCGCACCAGTGTCGGGTGATCGCCTTGTCACGGAATCAACTCTGCGACGACTGCCTACACGGTCCTCTCCGAAGTCACAGGACGACGGCCCACATGCTTCCGCCCCCGCCCGACTACCCGTCGCTGGAGGATCTACGCCGTCGGCACCGTTTGAGACGAATACCGGTAATATCAGCGGCGTCCGCAATCATACAACAAGGTCCAATGCGCCGCCTGCACTTCATGGCTCCATTGCTCGTGTGCCGCGCAGACGGTTGTCCTTGCAGGGCCGTCGAGGCTCGCTGGTCACGGGTGCAAGTTCTTCTCCAACTGCTCGACCTCCTTTACGCCCTCGTTCGAACTCCTCACCGCCCAATGTCCTGATATCCAGTGCAACCCACCGTTACATCAATGTTGGAGTTCATTCTGCTCCTGCCTCTCCCACCGTTGCGTCTTCTTCGGAGGCAAAAGCAAAGGCTGTGGACCCGACATTGAGTGTGGACTTTAGAAGATCACTCGTTTCTCCGTTACGCGGTGCTCATTTGATGGATACGTTGAAGAAATGGCTGTGATAAATGTTTCGTATTTCATTGGCGGACCTTACCACATTTCTCCAGCTTTTCGTTCATCTTTTTCACGCCCAGCACTTTTTGAATTGCCGCAACGCTAAGATGTTCGCTTGTATGCCAGGACCCTTGTACTATTTTTACACCACGCCGTTTACTGGCTAATCCAAATATGGGAATTGAGTTTCACGCACGCCTTTTGCTCATCCCGTCGTCGCCATCGTCGTCGAGCTCGTTGTCGATCATCTCTTCCGCCTACAACCACCACCATCTTCTTCGGAAATTCAGGCATGATGAGTAGGCGAAATTGCATTGTGTTGTTTTTCTTTCTTATCTTTCTAACGCGTCCTTTGTCGTAGCGC
This sequence comes from Schizopora paradoxa, assembly GCA_001020605.1. Taxonomy (NCBI): domain Eukaryota; kingdom Fungi; phylum Basidiomycota; class Agaricomycetes; order Hymenochaetales; family Schizoporaceae; genus Schizopora; species Schizopora paradoxa. The sequence continues at coordinate 79,763 of KQ085954.1, forward strand.
TCAATCGCGTGTGGACGAAATGTCCGCATCAGCTGCAGACGCGATCCTGAGAGACCCATACGAGGAGACAGTCCCCAAACAGTTCAGGCAGGCACCGCACAGACATACAACACTTTACGGAAAACGGAAAACTTTATTGTGCGAGGATTGTGCGAAAGGAAGAACGAGTGGACGCTGGCTATATGCGGGTGACCGGTGCGTCCTTGGATCGCAGACGACATGTGTCGCGCTCGACGCGTTGCTCTGTCGACGTCGGGGAGGGGCGTCTGGAGCACATGGGCGTTGTCTGTCGTGTGCTCGACGCATCCGCGAAACGGAGGAGGAGTGCAGGGCAGCATGGTGGAGGAGCGCGTGGGTGCATATGGCGGTGGCTATCCGAAGCGACCCGTATGATAACGTTTGCCGGTGCGAGCAAAGCATGGTGCTAAACCGCTGGTGCTATAGAAAGGACACACTCCTCACCGCTAGAAGCTGCTTTCATCCCCGGGCCCCCCTCTTCTTCCCCTCTTACTTCCACCTCGCCCGCGTCGCCCTCTCTCGACAACAAGTCCCCCCTCTGCTTTTCGACTGCGTCTCCACTCGTACATCCAAGCAGCCATGGACTACCACGACGAGAAGAACATTGGCTATCCGAAGGAGGAGGGCGTTCTCGCCTCCGACTCCTCTGTCGAACAGGTGCATGGCGAATACGAGCAGCACAATGACCTCAAGCGCCAGCTGAAGAACAGACATATTGCCATGATTTCGTGCGTTCCTTTCGTATCTCTCTCAACTTTCAAGCCGTCCTAATCGTTCTCTTTCTCTTCAGCATTGGCGGTACGCTGGCACGACTTACAAGATAGGCGAGAAGTCTTTACTGACGTGACTCTTGGCAGGTGTCATCGGTACGGGTCTTTTCTTAGGTACTGCGACCTCGCTCGCCAACGGTGGACCGCTGGGTCTATTACTCGGTTACACGATCATGGGGACGATTTGTTACAGTGTCATGGTAAGTCTTGCCTGTCCGTTTCATGACCAATAGACTTCATCTGACCCCTGTCGGTTCTCGTAGATCTCACTTGGTGAAATGGTTGCATACCTTCCGATTCCTGGTGGGCATATCAAACTTGCCGAACGTTTCGTCGACCCCGCGCTCTCCTTCACCATGGGCTGGAATTACTGGTACAACTGGACGATTATTCTCCCAGGCGAATTGTCCGCAGCCGCCGTTCTCGTAAACTTCTGGACAAAGGTCGGTACCTTTTTTACTCCCGTATGCCGCGACGTACGGTAGCTTATTCATGGACTGGTGAATGTTTTTGCAGGCGGTGAACAACTCCGTGTGGATTACGATCTGCCTCATCGTCTGCGTGACCATAAACCTGTTTGGCGCTGGTAAGTTTTACTCTACTGCGCTGCTTATCGTTTCGGAATTCTGAAATCTGCGTTCAGGTGCATATGGTGAATGCGAATTCATATTCGCCAGCATCAAAGTTATCACTATTACCGGCCTTATCGTGAGTATGCACGCACCTCTTGTGGACAATACTCATCACATTTCTCCTGCTCCTTGGCGCTCTTTCTCCATAGATCCTCGGTATCATCCTCGATCTCGGCGGAGGACCTGACCACGACCGAATCGGTTTCCGCTACTGGAAGAATCCAGGTGTTTTCGCGCAATACGCCGGAATCGCTGGTGCGAAAGGGCGCTTCTTGGGTTGGTGGGCAGTTATGTCACAAGCTGCCTTCTCTTTCATCGGAACGGAAATCGTTGCTGTGCGTTCTTCTTGTGCCTCCTCCGTCGTGCTTCTAAGCTGTTTTCTAATCGCTTGCTATTTTTCTCGTTCTGCCCCAGATTGCTGCCGGTGAAGCGAAGAACCCGCGCAAAAACTTACCCAAGGCAATCAAGCGCGTGTACATTCGTATCCTTCTCTTCTATATTGGCGGTACCTTTATCATCGGTCTTCTCGTCCCCTCCAACAACCCGGACCTCAACTTGCTGACCTCGGATGCCGCGAAGTCACCTTTCGTCATTGCGATCAAGCAAGCAGGTATCAAAGGCCTGCCGTCCGTCATCAATGCCGCCCTCCTCACGTCCGCCTGGTCGGCCGCGTCTTCAGACTTGTACACTAGTTCGCGAGCTATCTGTAAGCTTTTAACACCGCTCTGCCGTTCTTTTGTCCTAACCGAATCGTTTCAGATGGTCTCTCGCTCTCTGGCAACGCCCCCCGAATCTTCTCCCGCACATCGAGGAAGGGTCTGCCCTACATCGCCATCGGCTTCTGCGCCTGCTTCGCCTTCCTCGCGTTCATGGGTGTCCAGTCTGGCTCTGGCAGAGTCTTCGGGTGGTTCCAGAACATGACCTCCATCGCCGGTCTGATGACCTGGTTCGGTATCTCTGTCACGTACTTGCGCTTCTACAAGGGCTTCACAGCGCAGGGATATGATCGCAGCGCTCTCCCGTACGCGAGCAAGCTCAACCCCTACGCGGCGTGGTACGCAGCAATTGCATGCCCGGTCGTGTGCTTCGTATGTGCCTTAAGAATTCACCACGATGTTCACAGCTTCTGACATGACCTATTTTCTCAGTTCTCTGGCTTTGATGTCTTCCTCAAGGGCCACTGGGCTACCGACACCTTCGTCACGAACTACCTCCCTCTCATGCTCTTCCCCGTGCTCTACGTCGGTTCGCGCTTCTACTACAGATGCAAGACCATCAGCCCGATGGACATGGACTTCACGACCGGTCTGAAGGAGATCGAGGACGCGACATACGACGAGCCTGTGCCAACTAGCAGGATCGAGCGCTTCTGGGCGTGGCTTGTAAGTTTTCATTTACGTCTCTTACTCGGACTTCGAATATTGACGACGCCTTTCTCCCTCTAGATGTAAATTGGCCTCCCCGCCGTCGCTTCCCCTTTCTCGTCGCTTCCTCCTCTGTGTCCTGGTGTCCTGTCGAGTATCTATTCCGGAAGACTGTTGCATTTTTACCTCTTTTTTCCTTCTCGTTACCCCCTACCTCCCTCCCCTTCGTACAACAACACTAAAACCCTGTGCACATACTGGATAATGTGGTATCATCACTTCATTGCTTCTCCCTTCTTCCGCAGATGTCCCTTGATACATAACGCATACATACATATGTCCTGTACGAACCAGCTAACTAATGAAATATAACGGAATGCGGAATCGCATTGTACTACCCCTACGACATGTGGGATGCGGTGTGCTCTGCCCAGTGTATGCACGCGCACTTCCCGCATCGTTCCTTGTGTATTTCGCTTTCATTTACTGGACTTTGAAATGCATTCACGTGTAGTGCTAATCCATGGACGTTGACAATACGATATTGTGTTTTTCGATGCCTATCATCGCGCGCATCTCCCACTTCTTTCCCCGTGTTTCCTCCTTTACTTGCTATCTTGCGCAAGATAATGCATATGCGCGATATCACGGTCTAAAATGATCGTGACAGAGACTTATCGCTCGCCGTCTGGACCCCATCTGGCTCAATCGTATTGATATTCCAATATTTTTCCGGCTTATCGTTGTGGACAATGTGGAGTAGATACGTATGCGAGTGGAGAAGATACTCTACATTGCAATGGCATATCGATATCTATCTCGACAGCAAAAAATGTTGATCCTCTCACTATTTATTTACCGATCACTAGCGGCTGGCTAGCGTTTGGAAGAGGAATCAAAGATCTTTGGAGAGATACGATTCCCTCCGACAACTATCGGTTTGAACAGAAGCTCGGAGCGATGAGGTCGGAGAAGGACCTCGAAACTTGCTGAAGCTTGAAGTTACCATACGATTGCCCTCCCTCTCAGAAGCCATAGTATCCCGACGGCCGAATCGACGCTGATCACGGAAGGGCTCGGAAAGCATGGTACCTAGTCCAAGTTATAAATAATAGAATTACCTCCGACCCGGGGGGATCGAGTCGAGAGAGGTTAGCATTGTACTTCGTTCAAGGCTAATCATTGCATGGAAGCGCCGATGGGAAATGAGAAATGAGAGCGAGTTGATAGGACATTCATGTGAGGTGCACTATGTCTTCGATAACGTTGGAGGTGGGGTGCAGGATGGGTTCGCCCCATTCATCGGGGAGGGCGTGAGGGTACTGGGTGATGGAGCTGGTGGTAAACCGTGACATGCCCGAGTCCCCGAGGTCGGCGGGATGTAGCATCGACGGTAAATGCTATGTCAAGGAGAGCGTAGGTAGAGCGGAGTGCTAAATCACTTACCTGCTAGAACACCAGCAATTGAAACCGCAAGGCCGTGCCTCGGTTGAAGGAGGAGCCGGACGGAGGTGGAAAACTAGTAAGGACGCGACAGTAATATGGTCCTCGATATAAACGAAGCTTCCAAGTACCGCCTTGGAGGCCTAAAACTCGTAAAGTCTGTACTGCCGAAGCCAGAGTTGTAATAGACACATAGCTGCTATGATGGTTAAGCACAATCATTGTAGGATCCAAGTCAGAGGATTTTGAGGTTGTGAATTAAAAGCCTTGGAACGAGAAGGCGGGTTTGCTGTGAGACAGAACTTCTAGGAAATAGATCAGACGACAGACAATACTCATCAAAAATAATAAAGAAGGTGTTGGTGCATATTTCAATGCTTCCGGAGATCGCTGCATTATTTTGTGGAATACGAGCGCTCGAGTCGGCGTCTAAGTGACAAAAAACGAACTCCCCCTACAAAAAAACTTGAGTCAGTACTTACGAATGAAATATTACAACATATAAAGCGTTCTTCATTTCACTGACCTGCGGCTTCTTCGAATGTTTCAAAGAAACACAGCATATCAAAGGTTGAACAACTCCAGGGAGGAGTTTACGGGCAATTGCGGCTCGCTCGACTGTATGTCTTCAAAGCCATATTCAGAGCGCCATCTGCACCAGCCATTCCAGTGTAAATCCGGAACACTACTTACATGAATGTTCAGCATTTGGATCCGTCTATTCAATTCTCTGGGACCGGGACCAACGAATAACATAGCCCGCTGGGACCTCGTCATAATTCATCAAAGGCAAGGAAGGATTATTCAGGCCTTCGCCTAATAATCTTGACTGAAGGCCGAGAAGCAAGACTGTCATCATCTACACCTAAGCGAACGGAGAAGGTCAGAGCACTTTCACGCCGTACTGGAAAATCCTGGTAGAAGCCGCAGTCCCAGCCGTACTGCCTTCGTTCACGAAGACGACCTCCCGATGCTCGTTTTCGGCGCCACAGTGGGAGGCGGAATGACCACAGCGAAAAGATGAGCACTATGCGAATATGGAAAGTTAATAAAGCGGGTGTAAACGTACAAGTTCGTCAATCCTCGGCTCACATTGCAGGCCATAAAGAGAGCAGGAAGAGCTACTTGAAACCTCATCAACGAACGAAACACTCAAGCTAGCACACCAATCACCTCGATAATGAACGGAAACTTCAAATCTACTCCGTCGTCGTCGTCGTCGTCAAATGCCGCGAAGGGTTCAATACAACCCTCGAACCGCTCGATTGCAGCGCAGTCGAGGAATAAGACTCCGTGCAAACGCTGCAGGGAACACAAGCAAAAGGTCAGTGGAGATTATGAATTGGTAATCACGCCTTTCTTACCTAAAACGTAGTGTGAGATGGATGGCGGGGGGTCTAAGTGCAGGAGATGCGAGAGGAATGGTGAACCTTGCATTCCTGCTCCTCAGCAGCCCGCTCCAAATTATGGCGTAGCCAATCCGTCTGGTGTTGTGGTGCGTGACCTCCCACAGACACGATCAAGAAGTTGAGCTGAATTATAGGTCAAGAACTATCGCTTCGTGCAAGAGTACGCGCCGCGGCCGTCGGTACCAGACCAAGGCCACTCAGCCCAGGGCGTCTACCCAGTCATGGACCCAAGGGTCCAGCAGCAGCAACAGCAACATCATTATCATGCAAGCCAGGGGTATTCAATAAGTACTCTGAACTATTCTCCGATGAACCCGTGGAACGTACCTGGGCATGCTGCCAATGTGAGTGCTTGCACTTTCCTCTGCAAGACGAAGGGTCCTAACAATACGATTGAAGGGACAGCACCAGGTTCAACCGGATGCGAACGGTTGGGATGGATATTCAGGAACTGGGCAAAGGCATCCTCCACCCTATGGAAACCGGCAGTGATAGTTGGGAGATGAGGATGTGGGTTTGTCGGAATTCGCGGACATTTCGGACAATGACATTTGCTAGACTAACTGGACTGTTTCGGCTTTTCGCTTGAGGACTGTATGTTGACAGCAGCGTCGACTGTATCACTATACCACCTGTAGTAGTTTTTTGGACAATCAGATTGCGTTTCAGTAGTTTTTGAGCGAGAAAGGACTAACGTCGAGATTTAATGGCAGTCAAACCACCACGCCTCGATTTCTCCATCATTCGACTGGTCATCTAGAGTCTAGTTCGTCCAACGAAGTTGACAGTGAGGTGTGGTGGCGAGTGCTGATTTTGACGCCCCAGTGATCTTGAAGAGTTCTTGTAGTACCAGCAGTGCTACATGCGGAAGATGGTCGTCATACGTAAAGCTAGAAGTCCCAGCCAGACACACGTAAGTGATGGAAAGAACAAGCGAACGCCAATGCATGACCTACATACCGTACGCCCTCACTGCCTCAGCCCGGGAGAGAAAAGTCGTTTTGACCACCAACAAGATTCGTAAGATTCCCTTGTCCGGTACTCCGCCACAATGCCGCGTTGTCCTAGGATTGAAAATCATCTCGATTGCACACCGCCTCGACCTTCATCTGCAATGCGAACTAACGAGGGGAAGATCTTAGAAAAAGGCCAGTGAGAAGCTGAAGCCAGAAAAGAAATGCGGCGGAGAGGAGTGTTTCGAACCGGTCGTTACAAATAGGAGCAGCGGGAATTTCTTTCTCGACTGAACAAGGAATGCTTTAAATTGCGAAGTGTCTGCAAAGTTCGCGCATCACTGAGAAATACGTCAAACTCTTAGATTTGAGTTGCTTAAAGGGGAAACGCACCGTTACAACTCGACAATCATCACAAATGGCGAAATGCCCAGGAAGAAAGTGAACTTCCCGATAGAGAGCATGGCTGTAGCTTTATGGCTTGCATAGTATAGCCTGAATCGATGAACCGGGCGTCCAGGATCGATCAACATATTGTCGCTTGCAAGAGTTTGTCGCTTGCTCACCTTTAAGAGTCTATTTCACGAACGTTACATCCTTACAACTAAGATGAAAAGGGCGATCAAGTCCCTTCAATGGTCGCATTGAATCCCGCAAGAGGTCGTTGAAGGTACACGCCCAAGTACTTCCATTGCAACGAGCTCCAGTAAGCCTACATTTCCCGTCAATCACGGAGAATCATTGACACGCACACCTCGTTGATCCTCGTTCAAAAGATCGAAGCAGAAGAGGACAAGGACCTATCGTTGAAGAGAACTGGCTGGGATATCTTACAACAACGTGACCGAGCTGTGTGACTTTCTAAGCATTGAGGGCGACGTACTCCTTAGTATCTCCGAGAGTTACGTTGCAAAACGCCGGTGAAACGATCAATTGCGTATTCGTGTGCTTGCCTGGTTCGAAGTACGGAAAAGAGCTGGCGGTGAACACGTCGCCTTCTGGTTTCATCCTCGGCGATGCAAGAGATCCTGGAGGAGCATAAGCAGCTCTAGCGTCTTGAGAGAAGATTGCACCGCCTAAATTCACAAAAAAGTAGCACATCAAAATAGTTTCGTCAGCGCCGCGGCATACAAAATGATTAATAAAATACTAACGGCGGCTTGCCTTTGCTTCAAGTGCCTACTACAGTTCCTCCTTATTTCCCTTCAGCAGCCGTTGAGGTACACCCAAAACAGATCGCGCCCAGGAAGCGCGAGTTTTTGGGGGAGCGCACTGCAGGATATCATTTGCTTCTATTGTGATAACTTGATTAATAAGGTCGCAACAAAATACAGCGACATGGATCTTGGACACTCACGAATAAATATCATATTGCATTACAACAAGACTCCGGAGCGCGAATTAAATGGGATTTATCGACGTCGGAATATTTGACCGCGAAAACGCTTCCGTGCAGGACTGGGATGTTGCAATGTTGCCCATAGCCCTGAACTTCGAGTCCAAAGAACTCCGAGGAGCCTCAGCTTAAGGCGTTCAGAATTCTACTGCGGTGCATCAGGAGGGTAACATACAAGGATAACCAAATTTCAGAGCCACGAGGATGCGTGAACTTGAATAACTTGATGAATGACTGCGGCATCCATGTTTGAGTCGAAAATCTGTAAACTTAGATCCATCGCAATTTATCCAAAACACATTCTTTTTGAAAGTAAACGACCATCCCAATGCGAAATAGTTTCTTGGTGCTTGTAAGCGAATATCGCGCTAGTTCTTGTGGATTTGAGTGTTTCGACTGATGAAAGTGTCTGAGAAAGAGCGCAGCTTCAACATGAACCGTGACTTCGCGGGATACACCGTCCGGAAATTTCCGGGAGAGCCGAAATCCGGCAACCTACCGAGGCCGACGTATTCCGATTCTGCCGTCACTCCCAACTCGAACCACCATCATCTCTTTCACCGTAGCGGAGGAAATTTACCTCCTGGATTTGTTTGAATCTCGAGTCGCGCTCTGCAAACGTCCGAGATTCTGTGATACCCCACTTTAAAACACGAGCTCGGGAGACAAAAACATTATAATCGGTTGACCGAGGTCTTTCCCCAAGATAAGCCGCTCCGGATGCACGGTGAGGGTCGTTCACAAAGTCCCGTGCTTACAATAACAAAGATCAAATCCATGCAGGCACTTTCAAATGTGACAGTTTGAATGATTGGAAGGTCCTACCAGTGCAGCAGCGGTGCAGGAAAGAACAAACACTATCCGTAAAGGACTCGAGGAGCTGCGTTTACATTTATGGCGCATGTAGATGAAAATTGAAGGATGGTATGTTGGACGTCTGTGAGAGATCTCCGGCCGACGAGGGATACTTACTAGATTCCTCCGCATTGGTAGGTTGAGCTCTCACTAGCACCACCCTGCTAAATTATAAGTATATATTCGTGGTCTGACTACCATGACCTTCAGATTTATACAAGAGCCCCGAGTTCCTCTTCTCGCAGATACAGGATCGCTCGAAGTGCGCCATGAACTCATACGCTTCGACAAGCACTCTCAACGCTCGATCCCTCAACGAAGTCCCGAAGAAAAATGCTACGCCCTGCGCGTCGTGCAGGTATCATCACAAACGGGTGAGTCGACGTTTTGTGTCTTCGCGATGACCACGTTTTTCGGGGAGCTCAATTTAATAATTTTTACTCGATTTAGTGTGAGGGGGGCTACCCATGCAATAGGTGTAAGCCTGACCGGCACAAATCCAACATATGCTTCGCCTCGACGAGACCGACCTACACTTCCGGCGACACCATGACGGGGGATGAAGGCCCAGACGATCAGGCAGTCAACCTTCAGGTTAGTAAATCATTCGAGGAAGACATTCAGAAAATTCAATAAAATCTAGCTTCCGAACACTCTCCAGAACCACCAACCAATTGCGCAGCCTTCATCGTACAACATTGCTCCAAGCAACATAGCGACTTCGGCGTATCCTATGGCTCCTCATCAGACCGCTCCCGCCAAACCATACGGGTACGTTCCAAATTTCTCAAACGGCCAATCATACCCGGCTGGTTATATGCCATACGTTCGTCCCCTTTCCCCAATCACTATCATCTACAATGTACTGACATCGACTATTCGTTTACGCGTTCTGAAACATCAGATGGGCGGTACGACTGGTTTTCCTGCGTACAGTAACGACGTTGTCACCACAACAAATTATAATGGCCAGTTTCCCCCGGTAAGAAGGCGATAGACGCACAGGTCGATTTGTATTCTTACAAATTATATCACAGAGTGCCCCAAACGACTACCAAAACTATATGGTGAGCACACTCCAGGCTCGTCCTTTGATACAATATTTAAGTTTGAATCCAGTCCGGGAACCCGACAACGCAATATTATATGCCCCAGGGTCCTTGAAGAGTGACACATCAGTTCGAGTACGTTTATTTCTAAAATATAGACACAACGACCAAGTTAACGAAATTTCTTCGCAATCATGGTCAGTTTTCGTCCCTTGAATCAGACGACTGTGGATTATCGAATCTACAACAAACTCGCGTATTTATCAAACACTTCACTTTTCTTCTTTGGTCGTCACGGGATTCAGCTGGGATACACGTTTGCTTTTTGAAAGCCCGAATTGATGCTGGGGGCCCACAGAACAGATGGATTCGTTGAGGTTCACGTATAGCCCGAGGTTATTCTTTATAAAGATATTTCGACCTACGCGGCTACCAATGAGATACATTAAAATACCGACAATGATTAGAGTCGTGTTCGATTGGTCTGTTATATATAGTGCTTAAGGCACAAAACCCGAACGGTGTTCCGTTAGGAGTTTTTTAAAAGAAGCAACTGCCTGCGGTCTGAGATCTGAGCGGTCACAGGCGGGTCCAATTATTACTGTAACATGTAAGAGTGGAAGATTTCGAGCGAATCTTTCTTCCAACTGGGCTTGGCGATTGCCTGAGATTCTGGGGACGAAAGAACAGGTTGACAGACGCCTTGGGGCGTCAGATCCCTCGAGAATAACCATCATCACGAGCGTTTAAGGCGGGTAGGGTGTATACAGCTCTGGGGGGATCTCGCAGTGGACAAGCACTATGGAAGAGTTGCAAAGTGTTGAAAGCGATGTCGGTATGTATGGGTGTGCTGTCAGATCAAGCGAAGGCAGGTAGGGGAGTACGAATCGAATTGTTCGTTTACACAGATGTTTATCTGTATATCCATGTCTTCCAAGGAGTTCGGGCTTCGGTGTCGACCCTAGACTTAGATGAGGGCAATGAGGGTCTCCTTTCTTTCGAGATACATCGCCCTCAGAAACCGGTGCTTGCCACGGAGGGGCGTGACTACTTTTCGTGTCGCGATTTGGGGTTCCTGGTTGGCGGCGAGATACGACTCCGAATAGACTTCCTTAGGATGTCCTTGACCCGGACGCGTAAATCGAGTCATCTTTAGTGAGCAGAAAACGCGGAAACTTCAATGAAGAACGTTTCATGGGCGAACATACCTGATGTATCTTCTGAGTCGTATTAGTTTGTGATGAACGGGGGAGAGGGCCGCGGCGGTGGCTGACCTGGAGCTGCTGCAAATAAGGGGTGCTCGTGCGCGCCGCAACTAAGAGAAATCGGTTACGTCGCCTATTCTATGTCAACATCTCTGAGAACCTACTTGCAAGTTCGCTCGACAACATGTCCCTCGAGAGAAGTTGATGCGCAAGTGGAACTTTGAAGGGGGCGTGACTTCGAACCGGTTACCGGGGGCTGAGATATCTAGATCATAGAAATGTATCTGATAGAATAGATGTTAGCTCATTCTGGGGAGAGAGTCTTTACGGCGACAACCCAAAGATAGGAAAAGTAGAATCCACGAGGCAAAGCACGTTATTCGCCCTTCGCCCTCCTATGCCGTGAGTGCTTTGAATCTAATGCATGATCCATCGCTCTATGTGGTAGCACAGGTATATCGTGAGCTTTGCTTTGCGCCGTCGAGTCGTGCGGCGTACCGATGCAAGAAATCGTTACAGTAGCATGATGCGTCGCAGAGGCCTCGAACTTGAAAACGTGTTTAATTTGAGCTAAAATTGACACGTCTGAGTAAACGTCTGAGCACATGAGCGTTCTCGAATTGAAATAGAGCACCATATTGCGAGCCCCTTCGGATACGCGGTCCTTTAGATCTTTGAGAGAGTTCGCGGTTGTTGCAGCGCTGTTGTCATCGTCAAGGTGCTGTTGAGAGCGATGTTGAGCAGGTGATCGTGCAAACCACGTGTTGCCAAACCACGCGCCGCCCCGGGTAGAGCCGGTCAACGGGTTGAAGCCGAGTTCGGACGTTAAAAAAATTAAATTCCATCTCCTTCACCGGCCTGAATCACCGTCAGCCTTCACTTGCATCAGGATACCTACGGATAGGATTCTATGGCCCTTGGATATGACGCTTTCTCTACTTTCTTTGAGAGCAACGCTACGCTCGGTCAATCAGGATTCCGCTCCTGATCCTCGAAGTCGTTGCCAATTTGGCACAGGTGGAGAAAACGGTTGACGGCGTCGTCCTGGTGCGTCTGGACAGTAAACCTATGATACGTCAAACTCGCCGGCAAAGAATACCGTGCCTCTTTTGACTGCAATCCTCGTGGTGATTCCTGGATTGATCTCCCGGTGAGTCTTTTCAAGTTCCCCTTCTCAGTACTGAACCTCCAATAAGTCGACATCGCCTCTGCTCTCTTCAGGCAAAAAGCCATGCTTCTTTCAAGCTCCGTTCATCTAGGAAGAGACGAGGACTCGGATGAAATGTGGAACAACTTTGCCGGCGTTGATTTCTTCGTTTCTCCCCGAGAACTCCCGTCGACTGTGCAACGATGAACTATAGGTGTTGTGTTCTCGATATCACATCCAGAAACAAGCTGTTTGTTTTGATTTGGCTTCGTATTCTATTTGCGGTGATGCTTTATTGCGATGGTGTCTTTCGAGCGGTCTATGCCGGAGTCAAGCTCCGTCATGCTATATACATCAGTCATGGTGTTTTGCAACGTCCTCTTTAAGGACAAGCTGTACCCTGCTCCTACGAGGCTATATAATCCAATACATTGAGCTGAGCTCTTCCTCACTCGATACCATGGACTGGCATGCAGGCAGCTATCCAAACTTCAACAGTGCCGGAGAAACAGTCATCGGAGCACCCCCTCTGTCATTGGCGCAAAGGAATATGAATCCTTGCCCTCCGTGCAGAACGGCTCGGAAGAAAGTGAGGAACTTCGTCGATCACGACCGATCTCTCTTTTGATCCCTTCAATGTAGTGCGATGGTGGTTATCCATGCGATAGGTGCCAAGTGAAGCAGCTCCAAGCCTATTGCATTCGACCGCCTCTCCCAACCACAGTCGCGGTACGAGACGGAGGGTACGGCGCGGACAACGATTTCAAGGTACAGATATGCTCTTCGACTCTGTTCTATCTGTGACAACACGACTCATGCCACCTTAACAGTTTGTTATTGAAGACCCTTCAGGGAGTCAAGCACAGGCGAATACTCAACGCTCTCGAAATCGTGAGCGAAGTGGGTTGGACCAGGTGGACTTCAGCGATGCTCGGCCTCGCCCTTTCTTCGGTCAAGGAGGAATAGTCGCACAAGAGGCGCCCTATCCCAACATGTACTTTCCAGCGCCCGGGTCGATGAATCCATGTGCTGGAACGAATGGCAATACGGCAATGGCATTTCAGGCGCCTGCTCAAGCGCCAACAGCAGGCGCTTTAGGTCCTGGCTTCTTCGGCAGCGGATTCGAAAATCAGAATGGCGTCCCTCGACCGTCTGGCGATGCTCCTAATGCTGCAGTTGATGACGATGTGAGTATATTGCGGTCTGATGCCTGTCTATCGAAGTGTATTCAGAAAATATTCTTAGGGCGTTCCCATTTGGTTTCGCAATCCCAATTCGACGCGAACCAACGGGTTTCTTCCATGATGAAGAAAAAGAGTAAGTGAATATGCCAAAGTATGGCCTTAATTTACTGTGCTGTGTTTTCAATACTCCTAAATATACATTTATGTGAACTTTTTCAAGCTTCATATTGCACTCTGTAGCTTTACGGTTGAAATTCATTATGTTCTCGATAAATGTCTTCTATGCAACCACTTCTTCACCTGCCGTGGCTGATCCCATTTTATCTTAGCATTTTAGTGCCAATAACCTGAGGTGCCAAAGTCTCTCGGCGCCTATACCGTAGACGCGTGAAGGTGCGTGAGTGGCTGTACGCGGAGCTTGAAATTGTTGTTGGACGCGTCGCGTTTGTGGCCTACGTGCTTGACCATACACCTCTCACACTTTTACTGAACTACGAAAACTTTGCGAGCCACAACACATTTTCAGCAGCGAAGAAGTTGAAGAAACGGAGAAACATACGATGGAGAGTTGTTTGGTGAGAAACATCGTTTGTCTCCCAGACCTGCTCCTTCCCGATCACGCGTTACCCTTCGACATCAACGATTTGTACGATGCACTCGTTCGTAAAGGAGCATACTCTGAGATCTCTCGAGAATGGACGACATACCCTTTCTCCCCCAGGCCAAAACTTCAGGACAACTTCTACAAACACCTTCTGAACGTGGTTGACCAAATCTTACGCGACACCACGAAGACGAACAACTCGGAGCCATCCAAAGAAACAAGCTTAACAGAAGCCCACGCATCAACTACTCCTCTATCATGTCCTACCGTACCTGAACAGTGCTCGTCGGGCATCGGAACTTCCTCAATCGTCCGTCGCTCTCCAGAACAACTTCGTCGATGGACGTCTTGTACGAAAGATAGAGCACCCAAGGGCGAAGATTTAGATTGCAAGAATGAGTTGGTGCTTGTCGACCAGCGTACTGATTTAAATGACCTGCACTGGTCGCAAGTTGTGGTTCCTCACGGGCTTCAAGTCGACCAAGACTTTTCTATTCGAAAGATCTGGGAAGCCGCTCGGAACATTTTCCAGAACCAGTCCAATAGGAGATTCGTGTTGGGCGTGAAGGTAGCCGGGACGTCTCTGGTGCTGATATGTTTCGATCGTTCCGGCGTGCTCAGCAGCAGGTTTTTCGATGTCAACAAGGATCCAAAGACCTTCCTCCGTGTCGTCATAGGCTTGGTTTACGTCGAGGACAAGTACCTTGGCTATGATACGTCATTTTCTTTCACGAACGACCGCGACCACGCTTTGCTCAATAGTGTCAGATATACCGTCGAAGATTTCGTGTACGCTATATCCGGTACCATTGGCCGAGGAACAGTATGCTTAAAGGTGACAAACGGAGAGGGAAACGCGACGTATGCTTTAAAGGATGCATGGATCGACGTATCCCTGGCTCAAAAGGAAGTGCAAGTCTTACGAGAGCTAAACGAGCTGAAGATCACGCACATTCCAGTACTCAAAGACCACGCTATCGTACAGATCGACGGCGTCGACGACTCAACTCAGAACATCAGACGCGCAATTGAAGACCAAACCAAGCACTTACCAGCTGATCAACAACCGGAAGCGATTATCACTCTTGCCGAAGACCGGGGTAAAGGGAGGAAAAAAACTAAGAAACACAGACCCAAGGATGCGAAGAACGCTGATCAGGCACGGGAAGCCGCTGCCTATGAGATTGCTAAACAAGCACCCTACAACCTCTTCCTCCCGCGAATGCATTATCGCCTTCTGCTCTGGCCTTACGGACGCCATCTGACTGACTTTCGGTGCTTGGAAGAACTGCTTCTGGGAATTAGAGATATCGTTGGGGGTATGACGTTCATAATTCTTTTGTTTTTCTAGGGAGTACTGAACATCGCCTCATTCAGTTATAGAGCAACTTCACGCAAACGGATATCTACATCGTGATGTCAGCATAGGCAATGTCGTTCTCGCTAATGGCGATGAGAATCCTGCAACTTCGAAAGCCCGAGGTTCTTTTGTCAAGCGCCTGGAGGGGTTTTTGATCGACTACGACCACGCCACCAAGATCGCCAATGCAGATCAGTCCACGCTGACTGATAAAACAGTATGTTGTTGACCACCTATCGTGCTTCCATTGACCTCAATCCGACTGTAATACAGGGCACAATGCCATTCATGGCCATCGAGCTCCTCAACTCCAAATCATACGGAGAACCGAAAGCTCACACATATTACCACGACTTGGAGTCTCTCTTCTATGTTTTGTGTTGGGTGTGCATGATATCCGCAGGTCCCGGGAAGGATCGTGATTCCAGCGAATACAAGGACTCTTTTTTATACAAATGGAACATTCCCGATAAGAGCGAAGAGAGCATGGCGGAAGTCGCTCAACTGAAAAGGATGTTCACAGCGGGTAACGATTGGTTGAAAATTTATGGAAACAGATGTTTCCACGAGTATTTCAAACCAATCTTGGGCTGTCTTTATGGCTTTCGGGTTTGCCTGTTCCCCCCCGAGATTGGTGAATTCCTCCTGGAACACGCACGGGCAGAAGCAGAGCAGTTGGAGGGGACAACAAATCCTGACGAGATAAGGAAGCTTAGGGCCTACCGCAACGCGCAACCACTTCGAGAGCGCAAAGCTCAGTGGGTGTTCGAGGAGTTTTATTCTGTCATCGACGAGACGATTTCTTCTCTACCTGATGAACATAAGCTCGCATCATTATCCAGGCGACGATCGCCACCGTCGTTCGAGCCATCCGTTCATAAAGTCCTAAAACGCAAATCGCCAGAAGACGACCAGAAACCGGACTGCTCGTCATCCCGAAACAAGAAATGCCGTAGACACAAATCCGATCCTGAAGAATATACCTTATAATCTATCGAAAAGTTGTATATATATGTAGTTGCCCTTCTGTTTCATCGTTCTGTACATCAGAGACAAAAATGATATCGAAGAATCAACCTCATGCGCGTCCTTAAGTACGAGAAGTTTTATGTTGTGTATACGAAGAAGGGGTTCCTGATAAGCTGTCAGCGCATCATTTGGGATGAAATGTCGTGAGTGAACCCACTGTCTATCAGTCAAGTCTAAGAATGCGTGTTTCTCTCGCTCTCTTTGCATGTCCTCCTCAGTCCACCCGTTTCGTTCCACGAGTTCCTTTATCTCCGCTTGCTTCTTTCGATTCAAACGAATATTCATCCATCGTAAGAGGAAACAAATGAACAGCTCGGCTGACAGGAGCACCAGGATTGATATCTTTCCGGGTAGGAAGTTGGGCGAATCTTTTGGCTGGAACGTCTCTGTGCCAACGATATTGCCGACAGCGAAGGTCGCGAGCGTCAATGCGTTGACAGTCGCCTTCTTCGTGTGTCCGCTGGTATTGCTGGAGTTGTAAGCGTAAAGCAACGATAGCGCACTTCCGTATACGCCAACGATGTATGAGGCTATCATTCAGAGAGAATAAATTGCGAGTCCATCTCAATAACATGACTTGTCTCATATACTCACCGAATAACAGGGCACCTTTATGAGCCGGAGGCTTCAGGCCTACAAGCATTGCCGCTCCGACGAGCGTTGGGATAATAGAGAGAACAATTGGTATCATCCTCGCTTGCTAAGTTTTAAATGAAGAAATGAATATTGGACCTTTTGTGAGAGTTCCTCGGAAGAATACCTTTCTGTCCGCGAGCCACCCTAAAACCAGAGTTGATAATGACGCCAATAAGCCACCCGGAGCATTTAGAATGAGAGTTTGCTTTGCACTTCCATCGCTATTGTGAACCGAATGCACGACTTGAATTGAGGTGACTTACGTGTATCCGAAGCTCTTTTTAAGATGAAGAAGTTAATTAGCATTTGGAGAGCCATACGTGGTAGTGATGCCTTCATACCTCTACGATAATATTACTAACTGCATCAATATATTAGCTTCGATGTTATAGGAATCAAGAAAGCCTCTGACGTACAGTTTCCCAAGCCGCCTTGCGGTATACTCGCTGCACGATGGCGTTCAAATCTCAATGTTTTGGATCAGGAAAGACACTCACTGAGAAATGTCGATAAAACAATCAGCCATGTTCTAACATCCGAGAGAGCTTCGTAGACTTGGGCCTTCTTGAAGCGCCTGTTTTCAGTCCCACCTTGGTCGTCACGGACACGCTCGATGGCAGCGATACGCTCTTCGTGCGTCAACATCTTTGCATGCACGGGAGAGTCCGGCATCCAGAGAAGGACGCAAACTCCAACTAGTACAGCGAGCACACCCAGGATAACATATAAAATTCTGTATGGCGCGAAGCGAGTATCTGAGTCAAATGAAATACCCTACATGACAATCAGGTTTTGAACAAAATGAATTTAGAGTCACGTACATATGCCACGAAGGCACCAAAGATCTGTGTCAGTCCGTTCTTCGTACACAACGAAGTGTTATTGACGGGCTACGAATTACACCTTAGGAACGTACCATTACGTAGAACCACGATATACGTCGAGCCTGTCGTTCGCGTCAGTAACGAGCTCGTATCGATAATTGGCACGTACTTGCTCATCTTTCTTATAGAACATAGAAATGAGGAGGATGAGGATGGGTGCAACACAGCTTTCAAGCATGCCGAGCAGAACGCGAAGGACGAAAAACGGGGCAAAGCTTGTCGGGATTGCGTGACACATGAGGACGACACCCCAGCATACCACATTCGCGCCTACGTGATTCTTTATAATGAGAAGGCTAAGGAAAGTGATATATGGCACACACCGAGGTATTTTCCAAGTGGTAATTTTTGAGAGATATAGACGGTTGGAAACTCCCAGACGAAGAATCCTAAGAAAATCATCGTATTGCGGTGTCGCAAATTTTACTGAGCACTTACCAACGTAGAACGCCAACGCAACAAGATTATACTCCTGCATATCATGAGGTGTGCGTCGCTTAAGGAATGGTGCGGGAAGAAAAATACCTGTCCATGGATAGGGAAACCCATTATACTGAGTAACGGATTAATGATATCAGTAAGGGACAAGCGGCGAACACCGAGATCCTTACCTTGCATAATTTAGTGTATTCTTATCTCTACAGAAGAATAGAAATAGAAATAATGAAGTAGAGGAAATCAAAGAAGCAGGCAAGATTACTCACAAAAATTGCGTAAAGTAAACGGCAGCACTCAAGGTTGGGATGACCCAATCCTATGCAAAAAGGAGTCAGCAGGAATGAGAATTTGAAATCCATCTCCCGTACTAGCTTCCTCCTGACTCGTAAATTAAACTCTTCGCTGAATTTATCTGTACGAAGAGTGCCGACCAGCTCCAATGCCTCGTCCACATCCTTCGAGTCGAACGTCGCAGTTTCTATCTGCTGATCCTTTTCTTCTGAGCTACCAGCCAAGCTCGGATGTCCCTCAAATTTCTCTTGATGAGAGAGACCTTCCATTCGAACGGATTTCCAACAAAATCAGCCGAACGTCAACGATGAGGGTGATCCAAATCGACAGCTCTGGGGGTCGTCGTCGTCGTCGTCGAGATATGGACTCCGTTATCGTCTGCTGCTGTCAAGATTAGTGGCGCGGGACATCGTCTAGGTACCACACCGAGCTTTCCATATGCTCTTTGTGTATTATTTTCGAACTGCCGTGCTTCGAAGTCTCACAAGGTCAGAACTACAGGGCTAACGAGCTGTGAGTAAGTTGTGATATAAATAAGGACGAGAATCGAGACTCACGGAGAGTTTTTTGAAATCACGAGCCTTTATTGCATTATTATTGTAATAAAAATCCAACCGAGGTCTCCATGTCTGAACCCGACACTGATACTGAGAAGAGTCACATGTAAATGGGTGAATTGACACCAGAAAGCATTGCCGGACGGAGCCCTAAGGAAGCAGAGCAGGTTAAACTGGAAGTATTTCTGGCTCCTGGCTCTTGATTGCGAAGTCGAAATGTGATTGGCGGGTTTGATCATGAGTGTTTCTGACGTCGTTTGTATGAGGACCCCTGTGAATGTGAGCAGATGTCTTTCGGCGAAGCACCCAAATCGCAAAAATTTGTCCGGATTCCGAGAGGGATCGCGTCCCGAGCCAAAATTTGTCCGAAAATCGCGACCGCCTAAAATTCCGCAATTCATCGAGGGAAATCGAAAAAAATCCCCGGCGGCTCAGGAAGCTCGGAAAACGCTGCGAATAGGTCGTGAAGGCTTTCCCCAG
This sequence comes from Schizopora paradoxa, assembly GCA_001020605.1. Lineage (NCBI taxonomy): Eukaryota > Fungi > Basidiomycota > Agaricomycetes > Hymenochaetales > Schizoporaceae > Schizopora > Schizopora paradoxa. The sequence continues at coordinate 99,467 of KQ085954.1, forward strand.
AGATTTCCTTCCAAACATTGACTCTGGAGGCGACTGGAGCTATAAAATCGCGTTCGCAAACGTTTGCATCCACCACATGCCGCGGCCGTTCTCGCACCTTTTTCTGTCATCCCAAACCCACCACCGTCATCCAGGTAAGCAACACAGGTCCACCTTTCCGAAGAGAGCCTCAATCTCAACCGAAGGCCACCCTCAATTGGCTCGAACGTCGGTTGGCTCGAACTTGTCCACCACCCGAGAAGCTCGACGCTTGGACTGGGTCTATGTCCGTCATTCCCGAGAAGGATTTTCCCAAATTTCGAGGGATTTGTCCGTTTTTCCTGATTTTGGTCGAAATTTTTCCGGATCGGCGACAGACATATATCCGTAATAGCAGGGGTCCTTTTGTATGACAGCCGTTATCGACGCAAATTATTCGTCGAGGTGCGAGGTCAAAGTGTGGTCGCAGTCTGAGGTTCAAGTTTTCGGCAGGGTCTTGCACAGCATATCTCCCAATCTGGCTCCCGGCAAGCGAATGCCGATTATCCGGCAACCCATGTACTTCTGAGCTCTCGCATTTCGTAGTATGGCCGTAATATAGCTCGTAAAAAGCAAAAATAAACACCTTCTCTGCTCTTGTAGGAGTGATATTAATTTTCATATAGCTTCATACGTTTGACGAGAGAGAGGAGATAGAGAGTAGTGTTTGCAGATGTTTGGCAAGAGCATTCAGTGACAAATACGAACGCACGCCGTCGCTTGCCAACATTCAGTTGTTCTTCTCATGCCTTTTCTTCGACGACTTCCAAGATGGCATCGCGAAAAGCCTGGTAGCGGTCCTATGCCCAGTCTCATGGACACAGTGATGCACCGCAGCTTCAAGCTGTTCTTAGAAGACAAGAGTGGGCTACCCGAACAACAATCGCGAAGGAACAGAACTCCAACATGGACTGATCTTGATGTGGTGAGAACGGGGAAAGAGTCTAAATTCATGATTCGACTAAAAGCCATCGATCATGGAACTGGCTTTCTATAGCAATACGAGCAACGCTGACGGATGTGTAACGACTACTCAGGAAATCTGAGGTTTTTTCAAGCAGCCTCTCAAAAAGTGGGCCTGAGCGCAAGGGTTGCTTGGTATATCATGGAGAGGTATGTGCGGAGTACATCTTAGTATTAGATTTACTGACGTCCAAAAGAAGATGTTCATCAGAGCGTTGTTCTCTAACGACGAGAGGCTACTTCGAGAACCATGATGTCAGTCACATCGACTCTTCGCTGATGATAAATGAACTAATTTGAGAAATATGAGTGAGAGTTCTCTTCTTCCTTTGCGGCATAACTCACCTCGTCCTCTTCGAACAGTTCAAGAGAATAAAGAGGTGCTGTGTCTCGGCGCATGTCCAAAATCTTTGGAACAGTGCTCGGTGTTTCAATCAACGATATCGCATGGAAAACGGTATTGTACTTCCCAAATTACTTTCTCAGATCACCGACGCTCGGCCAGATTCCCATTACCGCCCTTATACCTATACTTGAACCTGATCGGACATTCCTTTAACTTGGGTCTACGATCGTGATCAAGCAGAAGAGACGTGAAATCTGTGTGCTACCTCTTCTGCCATGACAACTCAAAAGTACCCTTAAGGAGATTATCACGACGAGTTACAGCCTCTCTTTGATGTTTCTTTCTGTTGCTGCATTGTCTGGGTATCTTATATACGACAGGGAGATTCGACGACGATTCGAGCCCAGAGGTGTGTACTCTCCTCAAGATTTAGCTTCGCAGAGGTCTGCTCGGTTCCTGCTACCTCTTCATCCGCGTCCTGCTCTATCTCGGCCACTACGATGGAATCTTTCGTAACAGATATCTTAGTGACAAAGGTGAGCCACGCTCGCACAGCGAAACCAGTAAACTGAACTTGTGAATTTAGTATCTTGCAGGTATGATATCTTCATAGCAAAGTCTCAACTCGAGCTCTCAAGTAAATTTGTTTTCGCAGTCGCTAGCGCTCTGCTTCTCGTGAGTACCACATTTATGTGACGTTCTCAACTCTCCGTCTGACGTGGTGTTCGCAGGTCTACGACTATTCTTTGACATTCTCGGATGAGGTATATCTTAGATGGTATAGTAAATATTGACGGAGAAAGTGACTGATTATCTTCTACAGGTGCTTCTCGTGTGGCAATCGTCACTTCGCCTAGGAAAGCTGCTATTCCTCACGAACCGTTACGCAGTGTTCGCCGAGACGGGATTCTACCTTGTTTGTGAGCGTACTCATCGACATATATGAATGTTTTCTGATAACATGGACTGGTTCGAAGTCCTTTTCCAAAGCGAACATGTATGTGATATGTGCAACATGATTGGCGCCAATCTGAGCTTAGTTTAGAATTTGTGCCCCATATTTTATAACACCGCAGCATGTGAGTTACACTAAGCTTATTCTCGCCCGTCTTTGATTTGACATATCACTCAATAGCTTTGTCGGTCGCTGGCTCTTTTTTGGCAGAAAGTGTGTCTGCAGTTGACACAATATCTAGGGCGATACTGACCGTACCTCAGGCTTAATTTACTTAAGAACTTATGCCATTGTGGGTGGGTCGAGAGTAGCGATGGTGTTGCTAGTTTTCCTTAACTTGGTGCGACATCTCACATATAGTTTGCTGCTCTCAACAAGCCTAATTGTTGACATTTTTATATCAAGGGCTGTCTCGCTGTTTCGGTCTACTTTGCCTTTCAGGGCTTATCGAAAGGAAAATGTAGGGATCGTCACGACCTATTTCATTCGCCGTGACTGATGACTTTTCGGTTTTCGACAGTCGGCGCTTCTCCCGCCCCCTCGATAATGGGCTGTGCATTGCCCACCGGTCCAAAGTGGATTCAAGCTGACCTCTTTGCGATGATGTTTTCTGAAGTCGGTAAGTGAATAGTATGGATTAACTGACCGAGATCTAAATATCTGTCTTCAATATTCAGTCATTGCCATTATTACGATCCAAAAAGCATTATCACAAAGTAAGAAGAGGTGTAATGAGTCCATGACATGCACTGAATCTCATTTCAGAGAAAGTCGGTATCTCTAAATTCGCGATGTCTTTATACAGAGAAGGTATGGCGAAGATAATGTCTCGCAGCTTCGTGGTCATTCTGACGGTGCAATTCTTCAAGGTCTCTTGGTTTTCACATTTCTATTTTGTGCGTTTACTCGGAGGGCGAGTATTCTGACCAGAAAACTAATAATATTCTACTTGAAGGCATGCTGTTGGCGAATGTCGCACTCAATACTTTTCCATCATTGGTACGTTATACTTGCATCTGAGTGAGAAGCATCAAACTCATTTTCGTCTTCCGATTTCAGTCTAGTAAACAGATGATGCTCATGCTGTAAAGTCTTTTCTAAATGATCATTCTTTCCAGTCCGCTGACATTTATTCAGACCACAGAGGGTCTTACATACTATCATGCTTGGGCGAATGCTGCTCCATATTCGTCAGCGTCCGTCAACGGCATTACCTCAGGCAAGCTGGAATTTTCAGCGGTCGAATGCCCATCAGGACAGCATACCGTCCTTCATAATGTATGAGCACGGAGATGCTACATCACAACCTGGCATTGAGCTCGCTCCAGTGAGCCATCATGGAAACACTGTTTCTGGATTTCATCACGACCGAGACCCGGAGCACTTCCAATCAATGTATTGGTCGACTCGAAATTTGAATGCCGTTTCTCGTTGAGCTTACTGTCACGCTTGCGCATAATTACTGTCGTTTACCTTTAGGCTCAGCACCATACAATATCCTGTGTATAATTGAATCTTTGCATAATTAAATCGGAATCATTGGAGGAACTACGCGCATGTCACGGTTCAAAACAAATCGAAACAATCCGCGGCATGGGTGCCGAACGTGTTTCAAATGCGGAAGCTGACTTGCTATAACGGGTCATTAGGCGTGGACAGCAAATTTGACGAGAAAGCGAAAACATCTCTTGTCCGACGTTCAGCTCATCTGTGCATTTCCTGCTGCGATATGGCGAAAAGCTCGAAAAAGAGAAAGGAGAAGAATGCGGACTTCGTGGTAAGCATCTCGCAGATTTCGACTTGTACTTGTTGACCTCACATTCCCTCCAGAAACCGAAACTGAAGTTGGGAAAAGGAAAGCAACCTGCGGCGAATGCAGTTGACACCTCCTTCAAAGCGAGGAGTACGTCTCAGTGAAGTACTTCGGAGATGAGAGCTGAATGATTTTCAGCAATTTCGGTGCCTCAGCAAAGCATCACGACGATGAAGGATGATTCGAAACCGACGACCAAGCGGAAGTTGACTTACGATGATTTAATCTCTCATCTAAAGCATTACAGCCCAAATGTTCGGAAAGGTACGACATAACAAGTGTTATGAACCTCAATAATGGCTCATCTTGTTTGAAGATTCTTTGTCTGGACTGCGAGAACTATTCGAGGACAACACGGACATGGTGCAACCGAATCTTCTTTCGCTGTTACACTCCTCAGTGAAACTTATAAGTGATGAAGTCCGTGTTTCTGTTATCGGGTAAGAATTTGTGTTTTGATGTGTTATTATTTAGGACGCGACCGTCCGGAAAGCCTTGCTGTCTTTCTTCGAATGGCTATTGCGAAGGGTCCCTCAGGTCCGGTTGTTTTTTCATTTGTATGGCTTCACGAAAATTTGACGCTGTCCAAGGAACTTCTAGTGCCTCATTCCCAGACGCTGCTGTTATTTACGACGTCCGCACAAACTAATATCTTCGCTGAAGTTCGAATAGACGCAGTTCGCATGCTCGACCTCTTACTCGATGTCATCCCGGAACAAGTGGTTGCAGGAAGCATGATGGATGAAGGCACGGAATCCACGTCTGCGCACGGAAAAAAGGTTCTGGACGGCTACTTGAGCCTGCTAAGCGCAAGTTCTCGTATGAGCCAGAATGGTGCGTGTGCTCTTCAATTCAGCTCGGTGTAGTTTATCAAATTTCGTATCCAGGTACCCCTCAAGCATCGACCTCAGCGACGGTCATGTTATCACCTGCGGTACGCTTATTCCCTGGAACATATTTGCTCGTCTACTGAACTAGGGTTGATCAGTCCAAGGCGATTGTCCTGAATTCTCTCTCAAAATTCCTCAAACACACAACGAAATCACTATTCAGCTCGTTTGGTACCACGGGATCGGATGTGAATGACGCGTCAACGTCACTTTGGTATATGCGGTCGTCTTTCTCCGATGAGAGCAGTTTCCATGCATTCTGCAATATACTGGGTGCCCGAAAGGAGTCCAGTACCTCCGCATTCCGCATCCATCGCGAGAATCCAGAGGGCGACTTCGTGGGATATTCATTATTAGCAGAGCAATTGGTCGATGGTCGTGTGGATAAGGCACCCCTTTCCGACCTTTCTCGACTCATCGACGAGATTGAACAACTAGTTGCTCAGACGACAGCCGGGAAGGAGTCTCGTGCGCACGAATTTATCTCAGTAAGTCTCCTTTCTTTGCCCATTTACCCCTCAATTGATGATTGCTCTAGACTCTCTGCGGAGTCCTCCGTCCGATCCTAATCTCCACATTCCTGGATTGCGCACCCACTGTATTCGCGCCAACGCAACAACCATCGGAATCAGAGGTGCAGCTCTTACTATCAGTCTTCGAGATCGCTCGATGTGTCTTTGGGGCGCTGTTGAGAGATGAAACAGTAAGGAGTTTCTCTCCCCAACATCAATGACTGACACGGATCTGCTTGTAGAACGAGGGAGGACAGAGTGACACAAGGGATCTACTCCGAGCATTTTTAGCACACCTCAGTGTCTACTATCCGTTCGGCGAAGGAAAGATGGTTGCAATGGATTTGAAGGTGAGTCCATCTTTTCGGTGATTATTTCAACGTAACTGAGGGGTCTTCTGAAAGATTGATCACGCCATGCAAACAATGAGTCTCATTTACAGCGAGCTGTTTTCCTTGCTTTTTGCGACCAGATCTTCAAAGCCGGGTTCGCAAGATTCAACGCATGGGAAGAAGCGAAAATATGATATGGCCGACCAAAAGGCATTCAAGAGGCAGAAGTCCGATACGGGAGTATCGTTGTCCCATGCGAGTTTTCAAGCACTCGAGAAGCAGTCAATACGCGTTCGCAAGTATGTTATTGGCAGATTGCGAGGACAGGTGCAGAGTGCAACGCGACCAATGGGACAACCTTTCACAACACCCACCTACGAAGGCCTTCAACCGACAATATGGTGGCTTTTGAACGAGGGTCGCTTTGACGAGGAAGGAGGAGACGATGGGGTCGAAATTTTCAACGTCATTGTTGAGCATGCAACGCGCATTGGCTCTACGACTTCGCTGAAAAAAGCATCAACTGAATTTGTGATGCGACTTGTCCTGGTCAGTTCTTTAAAATTGTCTGCCCCAATATTTCTTACCCTCGGTTATCTAAGTTAAGTACCGAGAGACACTATCGCGGTTCGTATCGAATGAACCGGTCCTATTCTTCGTCGTCACCTTTGGTTCTCTGGCTTCTTCACTTGCCGAAGGTATTATGGGAGGTCGGCGACAAGGAGCCTCTTCTTACAGAGGCGAGTAAACTGGCCCCCAATTATGTTCACTTTCTTTATTTCTCATGTCTATTTCCCATCTAGCTCATCTTGAAGTTTTTGATATTCATCCTTCAACGACGGCCGGGTTGGCTATCGGACCCATCTGTACGCATGTGTATTTTCCCGTCTTTCCGACACGTGCTAACACGGCTTTCGTGTATTTACCTCGCTTTAGATCCGAGTCGCTCTCGCCGCGCGCTTGAACCCGTTCTTCATCGTACAGCACCCTGTGAAAGGACGCATTGCTGGTCCCTTCGGTAAACTTCGTTGGGGCTTCGTTGCCGAGAAGTCGAATGAGTCGCGCTCATCTTTGGCGACGCAATCAAATCTAAAGGCTCTCGCGTTAGATCTCGTCTTGACTTTGCTCGGCGCTTCGTCATGGAGAGGTCCATCTAACGATCGGAGAACGCCTGCGACGACCGCGGGTCCCGAAGACATCGATGATGTGTACTCAGGGCTTCGGAAGGCCGTCCGTGATGCGGTCGAAACTGCTGGTGCACAGGAGCGGGCTTATTGGTCAAGTCTTGAAGGCGTTATGGCTCAAAGGCGGGTGTAGAACATGTCTATTCAAGACGTTTCCTTGCATTGCTGCGAATTTCGGACATAGAGCATTGGTGAGAGTAATTTTTGGATAATCCACGTAAACGAAGCTTACGCTTGTTAGACTTTCAGTTCGTGCATTTCACTTCATGCTTGCAAATCCTATGTCTACGCTTCTAGCACCTGTCTAATCTCTCGCACACAATTCGCTTGCTTTGAACAAAAGGATATTCTGGCAGCCGACCCCAAGCAGCAAGCTACGGAAGCAAATTTCGCCGTGAGGTCTTCATGGCTCACCAGATCACTAATAGCGTAAGAAGAGCGCTGGATGGGTGACCTGGCCATCACCGCTAACGTACAGTGCGGGGAATACATGCATGACATTTGATCCCGTCGAGCTGTAACACGCACACACGCATGCTAAACTGCAAAGGACGGGACCTCGTCGGATCACTGGGGATGATTCGCGAACGAGATTCTGGCATATTACGCAGACCGGTCTGATCCTGGATTAAGCATTTCGTGGCGCAGAGCGTTTCTTTGAGTCCTGAGGGGTCTTTGGAGAAGTCGAGAAATCAGTATGTTTCCCCGAATATACGCTGATCATGATCATGAGTTATCCCTGCCTCCGGTCTTTGGGCGAAGTGATAATTGCAGACTTGGAAGTGGGTCTGGCCGATTTGAAACCGCGTCCGAGTGTAACTGCCAATTGTTTCATTTCATCACCATTCGACGTTATTCTCATGTCCCGAGTTGATTGTCATTTCGTGGGGACACTGAGGAATTTCGCGTTCCATTGGCGAGAACGGCTGGGCCCGGGTTGGGCGGTCGTTTTGCGCTGTTTGAGCCGGGAATGGGTTAGATTCGGCCGGCTTTGGGCCGCATTCGGGCCTGATATGGGTTTCGTTGATGTGCGAATTGCCGAGGGATCGATGCTCGCTTGCAAGAGTTGTATCTCCTTCAGTGACTCTTGGAACCGTCTCTCGTCTTCCACATCGCTCGCGCCTCACTCTCGTTGACCCTCGACGTCGCGCAGCTCACATTCGCTCATTGTCTGCTTGCAACCGCAGATTGATGCTCGGTTGTCAGCGCTCTTAAAATTTTTACAGGGCTGGTCATTATTAGCACGCGTCTCCCACTGCAATACGCCTCTCTTCTCACTTGATATCAATGCCATATGCTGAAGGACCAGCGCGGAACCGTGATCTGGATGACGGACGAGCGGTGGGTGCTTTAGAACTCTATCTTCCTGTTTGCACTTGTTCCTGACCGACTCGCCGTGGTATCTTTAGGCGAGGGAACCCCGTCAACTTCACAAGCACCATCAGCACAACCAATCTTTCGCTGCTACACCTTCGCCCTCTGTCCTCACCTTCGCTGATGCGCAGGAGTCCACCAACGACGCGCTATTTAGACTGACGCACCGACCGACACGATCTGTCCCTTACGCGGCGCAGAACATGGGCCTCTTAAACGCAAGCTCAAGCTCGAGTTCGAACACGATGCAGGCTCGGCGAGAACGAGGTGGAGTTGACGTGGTCGAGGTTTCCCCCGGGCGACGAGCAGATCTCTCGCAAGGATCATGGCTTGACGGGGGGTCGTATTCCAGTCACGATGGATCTGCTGAGGATGGGGACCCTTTTGGTGAGTGCATATTGTCAATGTCGATCCTCCCCCTGTCCTCTTTGCACCGCTGTCGCCTTCGCTATGTTTTTCCTCGCAACGGTCAAATTATTTGATCGTCTTGTCCCGGACAGCACCCTCCTTTCGGCCTCTGCGGAATCGTGGGATCGCTGCTGGAAACGTGGTTAAGCGTGTTATTTGTCGCTGTTTGGCCCGTTCCCAGGCAGGTTTGTAGGTGTCGGCTCGGTTTTCGCGACCAGCTGCTGCCTACTGACATCTCCCACCGCGTCTGCGCTGACGTTCAGCAACGAGCACCCATCTTTCTTCACAACAACGAGCTTTCTTTCGTCGCCAACATATTTGATACAAATCTGACGCTGACGCGCGCCATCCAATAGACCTCGAAGACTACCTTGTCGCGAGCTCAGAGTCCGAATTGCCATACTCCCAACCCTCGCCAATTCTACCCGACGCTCGTCTTCAAAAGCGTGTCGTCCCCGCGTCTCTATCTCCTCTAGCCCCCTCGAGGTCGGACGAGTCCGTACGGGAAAGGAGACGCGTGGATAGTGGCGCAAAATCTCTGGCTCAATTCGATATGATCGCGTCCAAGTCCTCCACCTTCGACATGGAGTCTAACGATCAAGATCACGCAAGATCGGGTTCAGAGGGAGAGATTATTTACGACTTCTCTGCATCTCACTTCTCTCGAGCGCAGAATTCCGCCCCGCTGCCAGATCCTTCGAACTTCCCAGATCCATATCCGTTTGGACTGTCTCACCACCGACCGTCGTCTGGAACTCCAGCGCTCTCCTCAGCTGGCTCGTCGTCGACGCGTTCATCCGCATACACCAACCCCGGAAGCGTCATATCGTCTATAGGCGCGTCAGGCGATTATGGGAGTGTTCGAATAGCGTCTAGTGAGGACATGGTGGACGGGATTGGTCTAGGAATAACTGCGGATACAGTCGTCGAGCTGTTGTCGCAGTCTTCCAACGTCCCTACATTGGCACCGGGCTCCCGCAAGTCGCATGGCTCGCAAATAGATCGGCTCCAACGTGCCGACTACATGCGGAATTCACGTTCACACTCGATATCGGAGGACCAGGCACCTTCTCAACCACCTCGTAGACTTCGTTCACAACCAAGCTACGATACCTCCTGGCAACGTGAAAGTGTCGACCGGGATGAACTCGGCATGACGAGCGAGGAAGAATTTGAGTATGAGAACGAGGAAATCAACTCTGTGAAAGAGGAGGAGGAACTACCAGCTGCTATCGCTGTCGCCGAGGAAGGGAGGGGTCTCATTATTCGTGGTGATGGTCTCGCAGTCACACAACTCAATATACAACCCGGTTCGTCGTCATTCACTCTATTTTCAACAAATTGACACCGACTAACCTCGGGGTGTGTAGGCATAACACATCTGCTTGTTGGCGGATCGTGCACTCCAAACTCAGTCCCGACTTTCCTGACGATGTCCCTTCCCCAGATCAGCACCACGCTATTGGCGTTAGACATCTCCGCAAATTTCCTCGCTTATTTGTCCCCCGCGCTGGCGTCGTGCTCATCGTTGGAGGAGCTGAACATCTCATCCAATCCGCTTCGAGCACTTCCCGTCTTCCTTTCCGAGCTCTCGTCGCTCCGCGTCTTAATTGCAGACTCGACTGGAATTTCAACTCTGCCGGAACCCCTTTCAGGTCTCGATAAACTGCACACTTTAAGCATTCGACGGAATAAGTTTCATTCCCTACCGAGCTGGCTGTGTCTGTTGCCGTGTCTAGATTCGCTCCTCGTCGACAACAACCCATTCCAGGGTCCTTGGAAGGCGCTCGTTGAACCCCTTTTGGCGAAGTTACCGATGACCCCCAGTTATCCCCCGTCCACGCCCATGTTCCCACAATCTTCTGCTAGCGGTCATAGCACGAACACAACCACTACGGACACGGACAATTCAGATGTTGAAGACCTCACCGACCACGACGACGCGCCCAATCCTGCGCCGACCGTTGCGATACCTGCATCTGCCCCTCTCGACAGTCGATTCGCGGGCATAGACGAGGAACTCACCATAACGCCCTCCTCCGCACGCCTTCTGGAAAGGTCTGCGACATCGCCAGTGCAGCAACCGGGTTCTCGTCCGTTATCCCGCAACCGCACCACGCCGAACAGACAATTTTACGAGCGCGAACAGGCCGCCAAAGCAGCGAAGTCGAACCCCTCCGACGAGATGATTCCGGGCAGCAACTTTGAAGCTTCGTCGAGTTCTTCGACAGCACGATCGGAGGGACGAGGGGAGCTTAGACGGATGCGTAGCGCGGACGAATTACGACGTGCCCTACAGGCTGGCGGGTCGTCACCTCCCGTTGACCCATCGTCCAGTCGACCTGGCTTCAAACACTCCGTTACCTCTGCTACAGACTCCGACTTCTCTTTCCGACGCGACGATACTACGAGGAAATTTGCAAGTTTAGGCGTGCATTCACGTGGACCATCCCGAGCTGGCGCGCGACCCCTCGCTAATTCTTTGTGGAATGAGCAAGGTATCGATGAGGACGGCGAAAGCGAAATCGATGCAGCACCTCGACCGTCATCACGTGTGTGGTCGAATCCTACTGGCCAGGGCCAACGTGGAGAGCACTCGGGTAGTCAGGGTGTTATGGGCATGAAACCAAAATCTGCTGACAAGGAGAAGTCGAGTAAGAAATGGGGTTTCTTCAAAAAGATGTCGATGGGGAAGATGAGGGACGTGGATGATGGCATTCAGAGGTCTCGATCAGCGCGGCCTACGACTTCCCAGGGTGTCTCTTCGTCTATCCCAGGCGCCTCTGGGACGCTCAGACGACTCACTCCTCCTCAACTCGAAATCACTCCTCTTCCTCAAAACATGGCCTCCTCCTCAAAGGCCAGGTTACCGCCTACCCCGAACTCCGCCGAGATGACATCCCCAAATCCTACCCTCCGGCACAACCCATCAACGGACAGACTTCGAATTCCTTCTCCATCCGCAAACCTGCTCGCGCCTCCCTCTCCTGCTCCGCTTTCTGCCTCCGCGAAACGCAGAAGTTTTCTGCCTTTGGATGGACCTCCTGCCCTCAACATCCCCATCCCCAGCACCGCGCCTTTCCTGTCGGGCATTACGGTGTCCAATGGCACGGATGACATGGATGAGAATCCCAAGCTGTCAGCGAGCCCGATTATGGAGAGCTCTGAGGATTTGCAACGTAGGGAAGAAGAACGGATGCGGGAAGCGAATGTCCGAGCGCTACGTTCTGTCATGAACTATCTCAGAGACATGAACGACTTGACAATGGCAGCTCCGGGCAACCCGATGAGCATGTATGGTTCTCCGCCAACTGACCGTGCGCGACGGCCAACGCTCAGCGATGCACGTCTGCAGTCAGAAGTCTCAATCGACTCAATCGATACTTCGTCTTCGACCACCTCAAGTCACCTCCGATCGTTGGACTCGATGAGTGCAAACCGAAGCGGCTCGTCGAACGCGACCATGAGCATTGCAACGACGGACAGTGGAGGCTCTGGGAGTGAGGAGAGAAAAGCCAAAGATGATCGGGCGAAGCGGGCTAGGATTGTGCGAGAGATTGTCGAGTGAGTCTTAATCTCATCATTCTGTTCATCGCTTTTGTTTATCACATCCCTCCAGGACCGAACGTACCTACGTGAGGACTCTTCAAGAGCTCGTCGACATCTATGTCCGTCCCGCCTGCGCTCCTGTTACGACTATTGGGGGCGTCACCGTATCTTCTGGCAAGGACCAAGTCGTCCCCGTCTCAGAACGAAAAATCGTCTTCGGCGACGTCGAGTCCCTGTTCTCATTCCACAAGGGCAGCTTCTTACCAGCACTTGAAAAGGCTTCGAGGCCGCTCCTCTCTCCAGAAGGGGCCGCTGCAGACGCCGAAAGCGAAGGAAAGCTTTCGTCTGATGTTGCGATGGCGGTTGGCCGAACGTTCTCCTCACATGCTGCGTTCATGAAGATGTACTCATCATACATCAAGTAAGTTTCTTTCTCTTATAACCATTCGCTGCAAGAATCTTATCCATGTTTCAGCAACCTGGACAATGCTCTGCAGCGCGTTCGACAATGGACGTCAGATCGACAGGCGCCTATGCCATCCACTTCGACGGGTTCCATCACCCCTTCCTCCAGTTCGACGCAGTTAGCCACCATTGGACTCGCAATGTCCGCTATCAGCGCTCCCGGACTGTTGACGGACTCTGCCTTGTCAGTCAAAGGTGCCTCTCTATCGTCTGGTCAACGGAAGCGAATCAAAGCCTACCTGAAACGCTGTCGGATAAACCCTCGCCATTCCCAGCTAAATTTGGAAGGGTACTTACATTTACCCGTCCAGCGGATAACCAGATATCCATTGCTTGTGAGTTCTGATCACTTAATTCGTGGGCTCTTTGATAGAAGTCTGATGTTCTTTCACCCAGCTTGATGAGCTGGTTCGGAATACCCCTCGACCTGCGGATTCGTTCGATGATCCAATCGCAACTGCTTTGAGCGAAATCTCTTCACTCGCAACCAATATGAACGAGGGCAAACGAGAAGCAGAGTCGAGACGAAAGTTGGTTCAATGGCAAGCTCGGATACGAGGCAAATTTCCCAGCCCGCTTGTGCAGCCTCATCGGTACGTTCACTGCGTTCTCTTGGTTGTATCTGGTTACTGACACTTTGCGTAGCCGTCTCATCAAGGATGGCAAACTGCTTCTCACCCGCATTGTCCGCAAGCAGACCATGTCTTTCGACGTGTTGGACTCACACGGAGACTCGGCGAGCGTAGCGGTGGACTGCTTGACGCCTGAGTTGACACCGCGTCCCTTATATGCTATCCTTTGCAACGATCTTTTCGTGCTGTGTCGAGACCCGTCAAACGGTCAGGATCCTAATTCTGTCGTCGACCTGTGGGCAGTACTTCGCATGCAGACGATGCCTCAGCCGACCAGCATCGTGCATGGAAACTGTGAGTCTAAATTTATTATGATTACTTTAGTGTGAGACTAATAGTGTCTTAGCCCTACGAGTGGTCGACACTAAAGCTATCTTATATCTCGAAGCTCCGTCTGGATCAGAAGCTTTGAACTGGTTTAGAGGTTCGTGCTCTGACTATCGCGCATCCTAATTTCGTCTCATTCTCTTTTCAGCTATTAATTTGCACGTACCTGTACCTTCCCCGAAGGTATAGCGTGACAAACCTAACTCTCATTTCGATCTTCATGTTCTGTGACCCGCTCTTTGGTTTCCGAAAATAAAAACTCTATGCAAGCCTGTATAATACACATCATGGTCACCGGTTGGACCACGCATCCCTGCTCTCGGCTTACTCTCGTTTTTATGTCATTTGCTTTTGTTGCGTTTTGCACCTACCTTACTGCTCGTCTTTTTTCTCTTTTTTCTCTTCTTCTCTGTACTCTATCTGGGCATCTACCTCATGACTTTCACGTTATCTTAGACGACATCGTTAGAATCTCACTCCTTTGACTTTCCCGTGTACCTTATGTTTTCGATGCAATTAAAAAGAAAGTCAATAAGTTCCATCGCGTACTAGATTCAATTAAAGCTACAAGGAAGTATCATGATCGCGTAACATATTCATAATCACTAGGGTATGAGGCGAGGTGATAGGGTATTCATGCACAGCCGATCCGCTTGAGAAGTCGAGCGCAGGCTATGCAACAGTAAATGGATATCAAATGTCCGTTACTATGATTCCGGTTACGACTTGGTTGTCATATCCAGTGCTTTCGGAAAATGAAACCAGCTGTGCCTTTCCGTTTTCTTGAGGGTTGCAGGCCGAAGATCCGCTAGAATGCAGTGAGCTCTACACAATGGACAGCGCGGCGAGGTCTTGATAGATTCACTGATGCAGCTGTATTGGTAAACGGAAGAGACTCAGTGATACGTGCATTAGTAGTACGGCGTGGAGACGCACCTCGTGCAGAAAACATGCTTGCAAGGAAGACTGCTGTACTTCTTGTTGGATTGGGCTTCAAGGTCCTCCACGCGACGTTCCAAGCAGATAGAGCACTCAAAGTCTTCCTCGAGGTAGACACTCCGGATGCTGGGAGACCGCGAGCGTTTCAACGGGAAATGGGTGTAAGCAGATTCGGGAACGCGTAGTGAAGGAGGGGCAACTCTTCTTGATGCAGGCTGAATGGAAGAATATGAACGGGAAAGCGAAAGAGTTCCCATTCGGCGGGCATAAGGATAGGGTAGAGGAGTTGGTTTCTCTTCTCTTTCGCTGCGTTCCGTCAAGTCAATGATGCAGAGGATCGCTTCAAGTATAATGAGGAAAAAGGTCATGACCGAAACCCCGTAACCTGACGGTAAAATTAGTAATTATGCCTTGCAGGAAAAAGGGGGTAGCAAAGAAGCTTACCAGGTCCACAAGCATATTTAGCTCCGATCAAGCTAAGGTTCTTCATGCCGTATTTGATGTGGTAAAAGAACGAGATTTCGGTAAGCACTGTCAAAATAGCGATGACGACGGTGGAGAACATGACGAATCCGGAAGGTCGGTATAGGACGAGAAGAATGAAAGTTAACGTCGTCATAATCGCCTCTGAATGGGATTCACATTCATCAGTAAACATGTCGCTAGTAAAGAAAATACACGAAGCACACGTACTGGCTGCTTCTAAGGGAAGGGCTCTCGTCCATGTCGGTTTGAGAAGAAAAGACTCAGATGTTGCATTCGTTGGTCCCACCTGAGAATGATAGCCATACTCTAGAATAAAATCAGCATCTGCAACTATCCTTGAAAACATTTCAGTGCTTTACGCACTTGCAGGAGAGCAGATTCGCATCTCTTCAGAAGGGACACAAGGTGAAAACCCGTCACAAGCATTGACTGTGTTTGTTGACCGTTGTAAGCACGCCGACCTAATGCATTCAGGATCGTTAAGTCTTGCGCCTTCCATGGCGTAAGGTTGAGAACTCACCATACACCATACTATCGACGCCAAATGAACAAAGGTAAGATAATGAGCGCAAAATAACAAAGATACTCGATATCGTTGACGTACCCGGATTTGATTAACGCCAAACGTATTGCTCGTGTTCTTGAAGCTGACTCGCATGATATCGAATGTTGAGAGAGCAGGTGCTTGGATCGATACAGCGACGAAAATCGAGAACAACATGGTGAGAAATGTGATGAATAGGCGAAATTCGAAACAGGCGGGTTTCTCCATCTCGCTAATCGCTCGATACACTGCGACTGAGGAGAGGGATTGGAGGCGAAGGCGGTAAGGAAACCACTGCCTGTTCGTTGGGGTTTATATGGATGTCGCGAACAAAAGAAGGCGACCATCGGCTGCTTAGTGGCCAAAGTGGACAACGGGAGGCCATGAATCAACGGCCGTGGTTGCAAATATCTGGGCCCGATAGTGGAGAACGGCATAGGTTCCAAAGAAAGAATGGTCTTCATAATAGTTTCGAAGACCCGCGCCTTTGGCAACTCTTGATTCCGTGCACTGTGTTGACAGAGATAAGAGGTCAAGCTTAACGTCCCGGGGCCTACCAGGACGAAGGTATAATGTATGATTGCAATTGGTTCCACAGGCTGTGCTTGTATTGGTGATGGCTGTTACACATGTAAGCCACGACACCAGTAGTAGATATTCTATACGATGTTGATTCCTGTGCTCGCTATGCATTCCCAAGGTACGCACCGCAAGTCATATGCATAAAATCGTTGCAGATCGGTTCTTGCGAAGACCACCAGCCTCAAGGCCATGCCTGATGCGTAGCTGTGCAACCCACTGGCCTGAACGACAGATAAGTGGACACAAAAGCACGATTGGATCGGCCTTGCCTTGTTGTTTCTCTGGGTGGAAAAAGGTGAATTTAAGTGGCTTCAATGCCCTGGGTAAGCTGCAACCAGCACCAGCACCGTCCAAGTCGTGCACCTAACTCGAACAACCCGCTTTTTGAGATCATCGAATAGGCCAAATAAGCCCCAGAAGCCTTGGAAAAATATTTACATCTCCCTTGGAGCATGAGTAGCAGTAACTACTTACGTTTGTAGTGGAAATTTTCAGAACAAACGGCTGGTCCTGACGACAGACATCGAGGTTCAAGATGATGATCGAAACCTCAATTACTGCCGAACTTGCATCACTCTTCGGCACAAAACAATTGATTGCCGCTCGGCTTTAGCCGGGAGTACTTGCCTCTGCGCTTTACTGAGTTCGTTCCTTCTCCCACAACCACAACCACCGCCCATATTTGTTTCTTCGATCCTCACCATTGGAATTTCACGCAACGCATAAAGGAATTCGTCCATGCCACCCCATACGGTGTAAAGCAGAAAACCATGTTGTTTTGTAACCTTCCTGAGGACATCCTCGTCAAGTGCTTCTCGTTTTGTGGTGTTGAAGATTTATTATCTCTTGAAAGTGTGAGTTGACTTCTTTCGTTTTAGTCTTTTAGGCTCTTACTAATACCCGCTCTTCAGGTGTGCAAACACATCAGTCATGTCGTCTCGTCTCGGTCGCTGTGGTTGCACAAGTTACTATACTCCGAAATTGAATTCACTCCCAGCATCCTACCGCACGTTGACACAAGTACGATATCGAACGCGACTCTAAAGAGCCTTGTCATCTCGTCACATCGCTCTCACAGATATTGGACCCGCCCACAAGATGAAGCCGTCCTTCCAACGCGATATCAAGAGGTTGTATTGCCTCGACACGATTACTCAGGCCCCACTTCAGACCAGATTTTGCGCGGTCTGAGTTTAACGCGCTCGCCCGTATTCAACGAGTCGAAAGTTGACGTCGTGCCTGTGTCAGTCCCAACAGGCAGCTCTCACGAATATCTTGTCATTCGACGGTCGCCTGGCTACATTCAGTGCACGGAGGTGTCCTCGGGCACTTGCATCTGGGAATCGAATATCGCAGATGTGCCAATCGTCTCATTCGATGTAGATCCAAGACCGCGACAGGGTTCGAGCATATTCAGGTTATTGACCGTGTCTTTGTCCCAGATAAACTCCGTGCACTCCCAGTAAGTCTTACCAACCAGTGAACTTCGCATTGGCTTTCTTTTCAGAGCCTGACTAACGGTATCTTGATTTACAGTGCCCTGAAGGTTCACGACTTTCAACAGAAGGAAGACGGTGAAATCAAAGTCGTCGATACCGTATTCGCGCACAGACTTCGTATCAATGGCGACGCATACCGAGCGTATGGCAAGTTGGAAGGGGACTTCGTCGCCATCTGTGACAGCAAAAGCATGTGGTTGCTCAACTGGAAGGAAGAAAAATGTGTATCGGTCACGATTGTAAGTCGGTCTCTAAACTCTGATTATGATGCAATTACGATGGGTATTTCATAGAATAACTTGGAATTGGACTCGTTGCGGATTGTTGAGGAACATTGCACGTTCTTGACGCTTTCTGGAGATTTGATGAGGGACTTCTCGCTGACGGTTGTTCCCCTTCGAGAAGTCTTCGTTTCAGTTGAGCGCGCGACGTGCGATGCTGACGACTGCATGGTAGCGACTGCCATTCCGTTCGCGCAGCTGCCAGTGTATGTGTCGGCAGTACCGGTGCCCGAAAATTGCATCCACGTCTTTGCGACTCCTGGGTTTTGCAACCGGCCATGGAGATGTCAAGGTAGACATCCCATCGAAGAGGTCACATTCTTCGTGCTTTCAGAGCTTTGGCACCGCAAAATGAGGAAGCGTTGTTTTGTTCTGCATGAAGCACGTTTCGAAAACGATAACGATTCCGGGGTCGTTGGACCTTCGGTGACCACTACCCAACCATCATCGACTTCACGTACTCGTCTCCTCCGGACTACCCAGGTTGGACTCCCCGTCACGATCACAAACACGCTCTCAACGGACTTCTCCTCGTGTCATTGCATTTTTCAATCCGGGAGAATCGCGATCAACGGTGCCCGGCTATACGCCTTATCCATCCAAAGTTTTCTCGCGGGCTCCGATAGGTCTCCTCTCATAACATTGGATAATCATCCAATAAATATGTTGACGAAAGACATTGCAATGGATCCGTACAGCGGAGCGATTTGTTGCTGGGAGTCGGGCGATTCGGAAGCAACGATTCAGATTTTGCATTTTGATTGAGGAGAGTACTAGTAGTAGAGTACGATGTGGAGTTGATGGTGCGTTGCTCGCACATCCCTTGTGTGCCTTCCGATACCGATGGATTGTCGTAAGATTTTTAAGCGTGTGCCATTCGCTTTGGTTCGCTTTGTATGCTGATAGAAATAAAATTTTCGAGTTCGTTGTTTGCACTGCAGCACATACATGTATCCGGTAACCAGGTTTCCGGCGTTCCTTCATTCTCGGTGATTGCCAGTCGGTACTACCGTACATGTTCCCATGCGCTGACGCCTCGGTTCTCGTTCTCTGTCCATTACCACCACGAAACGTCGACATTATCTGGAAAGCGATTTCAAAGTCTGAGGCCATTTCTCTCTATCCGGACGAGCGGTGATATCTTGGAGTTTATTAGTCAAGAAGAGAGCGCCGAAAAGCCAGAAAACTGTGTGTGTGTGAGTGAAAACTTACCGATTGCATCCATGTAAACGGTTTCTTTACTTGAGCTTTTCCATAGGTATCCGAGATGCCCTTCATGAACCTCCCCGAGGATGTTCGTGTCTACTGCTTCTCTTTCTGTGACATAGAAGATTTGACTCGCCTTGAAATCGTGAGGGCTACTACACTGGATCATAAGAACCACGTCCACTTATTGATTTTCTAGGTTTGCAAGCCTCTTAGAAACATTGTGCTCAGTCGAAGAGTTTGGATGCCCAGGCTGTTAGCTCTCGAGCCTCAGAGTATCCCTCGAATCTCCCCATATGTCGATGTCCACCGTCTCTCAGTCTCGGAGCTAAAATACCTCACCATTTCCGCTCTTCGCTCACGAGAAGCCTGGATTCAGCCTGGAGCCGAAATTGTCTCTCCAACTCGATACCAAGAGATAGACCTTCCGCACAAGCGATATACTGGCCCTACACCGAGACTGATCTCACAAAACCTCGGCCTGGACGAGCCTTTACCTTGGCTTGCTGGCGCGTCAATTTCGCCTATGATCGACCTTATTCCCGTTCCCCTACCCATTGGCAATAGACACGAATATGTCGTTCTTCGGAGGCAGCCTTTTTATCTACAAATAGTGGAAATTTCATCTGGAAAGTGTGTTTGGGAATGCGCTATGTCTGACGTACCCGTCATCGCATTTGATGTGGATGCTGATTACGTGGAGGGCGCAAAGGTCTTCAGACTTTTAACGGTGTCTTCGGCACGGATAGGACCCCTAAACATGTGGTGAGTTTCAATCTATGCTCCCCGGTGTTTCAACGATAGAATTTTTCATATTTATACAGTGTTGTCAAAGTTCACAATTTCACACACGGGTTGTTTGGAGAAGTCCAAGCTGACGCCTCTGTCGTCACTCGAAACTTTCGGGCCTCTTTTCGACTATATCGCGGCCGTGCTGTCGCTTACTTAGAAGGGGATTTCATCGTCATTTCCGATTATGAAATGATATGGCTCATCAATTGGCGACTTGATAGATGTATCAAGTTTAATGTGGTAAGCGATATCACCCTCGTGTAAATTTGATGATGAATTTCCTTTCGGCGAAAATTAGCCTAATATGCAATGGGACTCGATGAATATCGTGGACCTGCAACTGAGATTTTCCACCCTTCCAATCGCGACGACTCAGAATTTCGTTTTGACGGTCGTGCCTCTTCAAGAAATAATCGAGCTTACGGACCAAGCACCTTCAAGTTCAAACGAAGAAGGGATTATGGCTGAGATCGACATGGATATCGCGCAGATATCCTCGTACAGCGCGGAGGCGACCATCCCCAACAATCACGCCCGCATTTCTGCGACTATTGGTCACTACAGTAGAAGCTTACTTCAACAGAGGGGCATCAGGGAATCTCCAATCGATAATGCCGTTTTCTTTGTCATGACGGAGCTAAAGTCGGGACATTCGAACATCAAGAAACGATATTTGGTGCTGCACCAAGGGAAACTGGAGTACGAGCAGGAATCAAACGTCCCTTCTTCACCAACGTCTTCGAAAACTCCGACATCGAATAGACGGACTCGTGTCCTTCGAATGACTCAAGTTGGAGGAGCTATCGAATTTCCCGAGCTACCCATGTCCTCAGGGTATTCATACCGTTGCATATCGCATTCCGGTCGAATTCTTCTCAAAAGCAAATCTGGAAAAAGCTACGCTTTATCCGTGCAGGACTTCATTTCTGGATCTAATGAACCACCCATCATAGAATTTGACGAGCAATCAATGTGGAAAAAAATAGTGAAGATGGATCCTCCTTCTGGCGCGATATGTTGTTGTTTGACGCCAAATTTGGGCGAGACCTCAGTTCGTATTCTATATTTTGGAGACTGATAAATCTATCTCGAGTAGTGATGACTCGTAAAATAACTTCGTACCCTGTATTGTACCTATGCCTAGTACTTTTATTTGGTACGAGTGCGAGATGAGGGATTAGGAAAGCGCTAACCCTTCGGGTATCAGTAGCTTTAGGGCCGGTAATTCCCACGGAGCTACGCGTCGTGTACACAGTTTGCTCAGGTTTTTCGTGGTTCACCTTTTACCATCCATCTATCAGTGAGCGACAAGGTTGTATGGAGATAGGTAGAAAGGTGGAGTGTGCAAGTGAGTGAAGCTTTCAATTTTCTTGTACTCTGACAAAAGTTTTGTAGACATGCACTTTCTCGACCTCCCGGAGGACATACGCGTCCACTCCTTTTCCTTCTGTGAAGACGAGGATCTTTTGCGTTTAGAAACGGTACGAAAAACTCTTTGAGGACCTTTCGGTCGGGTGAAATAATTATATTTAGGTCTGCAAGCACATGAGGGATCTCGTCTGCAGCCGACGAATTTGGTTACCCAGGTTGCTTCATTCCGAGTTCGAAATTCCTCCCAGAACGGCCTCAAATGTCGACATCAGCACACTTTCAGCTTCAGAGCTGAAGTATCTCACTATATCCGCTCGTCGCTCCCAAGAAGCATGGTCATGTCCTGGGGCAGCTACGATATCTCCTACACGGTACCAGGAAGTAGATCTTCCACAGACGATGTACACTGGCCCGACTCCAAAACAAATTGCGCAGAACCTCGGCTTGCGGGAACCTTTGCCCTGGGTTGCCGATGCTTCGAGCCCACCAAGGATCGACCTTGTTCCCGTACCAATGCCAATCGGCAATAGACACGAATACCTTGTCATTCGGAGACCGCCGCATTACATACAAGTCGTAGAAATCACCTCTGGGATGTGCATCTGGGAAAGCGCTGTTGAAGACGTGCCTGTCATCGCATTTGACGTTGACTCGAATCGCATGGAGAGCGATAATGTCTTCAGGCTTTCTACAGTTTCACTGGCGCGGAAGGGGCCCTCAAAGATATGGTGAGTCATGAACTATGGTTCTTAGCACATCTGTGTCGACATTGCCGGATATCCGATATGTGCAGCGTTGTCAAAATTCACACTTTCACGCGTGGAACAGCCGGAGGAGTTGGAGCCGACGAGTCTATCATAATTCGACGTTTTCAAGCTTCAGGCGCAATGTCTTTCGGGTATATACAAGCTCAGCTCGAAGGTGACCATGTCGTTGTCTCCGATCCCAAGCTCATGTGGATGATAAATTGGAGGCTTGGTGAATGTATCAAGTTAAGTCCGGTGAGTGATATCTTCTTTTGATTTTTTTTTCATCATTTTAGCGCATCTGCTAATGTATTCCTGGGCAACGTGAACAGTCTAGCTTATGCTGGGGCTCGATGAGGATCGTGGAACAGCACTTGGTATTCATTGCTTTTAAACTTGCGACGAAGGATTTCGCGTTGAAGATCATGCATCTTCAAGAAGCGTTCGAGGGAGCCGAGTATACACCTTCTGAAGAAAATGACATTATGGCCGAAACCACCAAGAATATCACAGACCTTCCGATATTGAGCTCGGAGATTGAGGCTTTCAAAAATCCCGCGAGTCTCACTTGCTTTTCTGCGACCCTTGGCTATTGCAAACAGTCGTTTCAGCGAAAAGATCGAGGCGGCTCCCCTATCGACGATATCACCTTCTTCGTAATGTCGGAGCTAGAATATCGAATTGTCAGGCGCAGGGAGCGAGTTTTGATGTTGCACCAAGTTCGTTTGGAGAACGAATTTAATTCAAGCAATCCTGGCACATCACTGCTTCCTTCCACGGAAACAAAGAATTGGACTCGCGTCCTACGGGCGACGCAAGTTGGTCATTCCCTCAAACTCAAAGAACAGCAGCTGAGTGCTGGTTCCACGTACCGATGCATGTCGTGGTCTGGGCGAATTCTTCTGAAGTCGGAGGATTTCTACGCTTTATCTTTGCAGAACTTCCACACTGGGTCGATTGACCTACCCGTTGTAGAGGTGGACGGGCATTCGTTGAAGGGTCAGATTGTTTCGATGGATCCCCATACCGGTGCGATATGTTGTCTGGCACCGAAGGAGATCACGATTCGCATTTTATATTTCGGGGATTAAATAGAAACATAAGCTACTGGGACTGCCTCGTTTATACCCTGTTATTTATGTAATTTTATTCTTCAGTTTCTGTCGTGTAGGATTGAGTGGTTTTGGAGCTCATGGCGAATGAGTGGCAGAGCGCTGTCAGTGGCCACGTTACCGCCGCTAAGCGACACGCGCACTGCAGCTCTCTGCCCAACCGCAACCTTCGCCATCGTCGAAGCTTCATCGTTCGTGACCATGGAATTCTACTAGAAGCGACGGATTGTGTATCTGGAAGCAATACCTGAGGGCGTGATCGCTTTTCACCTCAACCTATACCCCAAGGAAACATGCAATTCCTCAACCTACCCGAAGACGTCCTCGTTCTCTGCTTCTCTTTTTGCGATGTAGGAGATCTATTGCGATTGGAATCGGTGAGAGATCATGCATTATATTCCAACGTGAGTTAATGAGAAACATCTAGGTCAGCAAACGCGTGAAAGAGCTCATTTGCAGTCGAAGAGTCTGGATGCCCAGGTTGCTTCGTTTCGACGCAGAAGACGCACAGAGAATGGCTCCATACGTCGATCTCAACACTCTGTCGGTCTCGGACTTGAAATATCTTGTCGTCTCCGCTCATCGTTCTCAAGAAGCTTGGACACGCCCCGGAGTCACTTCGATCTCTCCTACTCGATATCAGGAAGTAGACCTATATTGCGACTACAAAGGTCCCTTTATGCACCAAATCTTGCAGGATAACGATTTGGACGAAATTCTTCTGCTTATGTTTGGGGGAAGGCACAGTCGACGGCCAGTTGACGTTAAACCCGTTTCGTTATCATTTGGCAACAGACACGAATATCTGGTTGTCCGAAGACTGCCATATTACATTCAAGTCGCGGAAATTTCTTCTGGTAAATGTGTTTGGCAGTCCTCCAATTTAGACGTCCCCATCATCGCCTTCGATGTGGACTCTACTTGTGTAGACGTAGGGGGGGGGGAAGTGTTCAGGCTCTTGACGTTGTCTCTGACCCAGGAAGACGGCCAATCCATATGGTGAGATTCGCTTTTCCTCCCTTGTATGAACATTTATCGATTGTTGAAATTTCATAGTGCTATAAAAATAATCAGCTTTCTGAGTAAGCCGGGAGGAGGAATCCAGGTCGATGATTCGTCAACGGTGAAGAGGAAATTCCGACTCGGAGAATCCGCGAGCTACGCAGCGTTGTTTCATACAAAAGCAAGACTGGAAGGGGACTTCATTGTTGTCAGCGATATCTTACGCATTTGGCTCATTAAATGGAAACTCGGAAGATGTGTCCGGGTTGCATGGGTAAGAGTACAAAATTTACCACTAGTTTCCAAGTCACGACGTTGACGGATTTACTTTGGGTACTACTTAGATTATCGAGTTAGGCGAACCGTTACAAATTGCGGGACAACATCTGGCTTTCCTTACGATGGCTAGAGAGGCGGCGGATATCGCAGGTCCCGAGCCTTGGCAAGACACGTTGACTTTGACCGTCATCCCTCTTCGAGAAGCGTTCGACTCTCATGCACTCTCATTCGTGCCCGAAGGGGAAGATAGAGTGATGAACGAACTTGTCCTCGGTGTCGCGCAACTGCCCGCGCAGCTATTCAAGATGACGCTACCCAAGCTTAGGTACACCGCTTCAACAGTAAGCTATCGCAACGAAGCGTGGTTTCGAAGAAAAGATCAGGGTCAAAGCAAAAGTCGAATCGAGGACATCACCTTCTTCGTTATGTGCGAGTTCAGCTCCGGGGAAGATCTAGACTCGGAGGAAGACTCGGAGGACGACTCGGAGCATCGAACTTTGATGCTATTTCAAGCGAAGGCGGAGAGCGAGCTCTCGACTTCTGGTGGAGATGTCGCATCTCCAGAGACATTCTCCACGACATCGAGAAGTCAAGCTCGCGTCCTCCCCATGTCGCAAGTTGGAAAAGCCCTCCAAGTAGAGTGGCCTACCGCAAATTCGAATTCCTCTTGCAGTTACATGTCGCAATCCGGGCGATTCATTTTCTTTGGAGAGGATGATATCACCTACGCCTTATCCAAGCGTGATTTCATTACTGGATCCAATGAACCTCCCGTTCTAGAGTTGGAGGGGTGTTCAACCAGGGACAAACTTATCTCGATGAATCCCAATACCGGTGCGATATGTTATTTGAAAGAAGACGGGAACACCATCCGCATTTCATATTTCGGTGACTAATGGATGTCGAGACGTTACAACATAGAAGAAGCGCCTTGGTGAGCAAAATATTTGCTACCGACAGCTTAGACTAACTAATCTACGTGGGTTCAGATATTCGTCATCATGATCTCCTTCAGGTTTCTACGAAGAGACGCCGGCTGCGTTGACGCTGGCCCTTTTCTCAATCATACAAGGCAGTCCCCGTTCGCAAAGTCATCTCGAGCTGGAGAAGTCGACTTCGCGACACTCGTCTCTTGTCCTGTGGTGACGGAACCTGAAGACGTACCTTAGCTATGGGTCCGATGAAGATGGCCTTCCCAAGTCAATATCACTCTGGACGATGCGGCATGACGGGCGCGATGGCTGTCTGATATTTTGACCTGTTAACCGTGAAGACGTGGATACGAATATAACGAAGTTGATCGGCGAACAAATGAACTCGACGCTCAGCGCTCAGGCTCGGAGTCTTCCGCTTCGTTGGCTCTCGAAGACCTTCAATCCAACTCACTCAGCTACTCCTCGTCCATTTCTTTCACTATATTTCCTCACCGGTATAACCCCGTACTCGTCACAACCAACAGTTCGGAACCGCATCATCAAGATTCAGAGCTATAAAAATCTGTTTTCCACGTAGGCTGCGCAGTGCTCCTGTCTTTTTTTTGGAACACCAGTCCCAAATTGAGTCTCGCCTAGGTAAGATCTACATTTATGTTAGAAGACTTCGGTTCATAGTGTCTTGTCAACGAACTTTACAACATTGAATATTGAACGTTCACTGAACGATGATAGTAATCTAGTATTCTGTCTCAACACTTCGCTCGAAAGTGAAAAGGCGTGCGCGCAATTTGATTGGCTGCCAGTCGTAGTGTTGGCAGCAGTGCCAGCTGGCCAGTACTAGTGTTCATCAAACCTCTGCCTCAACAGTGGGAGACATTAGCGGTGAAGAATCTGTTCAGATTGTTCGTGAATCATTCCGGGATATCTCAGAAACATTTTTTGCACTGAGTTCGATAGGTATTTGGTAATTCGGCAACTATGACGACAAGCGAACTCATAAGGGAGAAGCGCTGTCCTCCAAAATTGTAACACAACTTCGGTCGTGACTGCGGTCACGGTCTGAACACGCTCTTCCATCCTCCCTCTTTCCTCGACGGTCACTGTCGACAGCGACAGCGAATTCAAGCTGTCTCTTTCCCATTCTTCATGAAGTTCTTCGACGCGGGGTACGCGTACTTGCCCCTGGGCAACAACCATAGACGAGGTCGAAGGTATTACCCATCATCAAGAACCATCGCGTTCGTCCTGGGCACGAGCCTCCTCGTCAACCTCGTCCTTGGGATCCATTTCATCATCAAGCACCTGGAGTATGTGAACCATAGGATGACGTTGGACGTGTTGGACGACCTGTGAGTATTTAATGCGGCTCGGGGACAGATCAATTTTTATAACGCGGTATTTTTGGGACCGTGTTGGTGACAGGAATGCGATGGACGCTGTGAACGCAGCGAGTGTCTCTTTGAGAGGCGACGACCTCGCCAGCCACGCACCGTCGAGAGGCGAGCGAGCGATCGTGTCGTCGCTGTACTCCGATTCCTACCTCCCCGGCATCCTCACCCTCGCGCAGTCGCTTACAACGGTCAACACTGGCGCGCGCTACGTCCTCCTCTACTTCCCCGAGCGCATCTCCCCCCGTAGCGCCTGTCTCGCGCAGGAGGCCGGCTGGGAGCTCGTCCCCGTCGAGCGCATCGCACCCCCAGACAACCGCCGCCTCTACTACCGCTACGTCGACCAGTACACCAAGCTGCGCATCTGGACGCTCGACACGATCGGCGTCAAGGTCGGCGTGTACCTCGATGGAGACACCGTCGTCAATCGCAACGTCGATGAGCTCTTCACGCTGCCGTACACCTTCGCTGCGGTGCCAGATGTGTATCTGCCTGGGCCGGGCTTCGTGATGGACATCAACGCGGGCGTGCTCGTCTTCCGGCCCTCGACGGCGGTTTTCGAGGACATGATGCAGAAGGTGCCCTCCGCGAAGTACAACCACGGAGACTCAGAGCAGGGATTTCTACGTATGTACTTTGCACGGCAGGTGCTCCGTCTCCCCCACATCTACAACGCGAACATGGCGATCAAGTATCGGGCGCTGAACGCGTGGCATGCCATCATGGACGATCTACGCATCATCCACTACACCCTCGTCAAGCCGTTCCCGGAGGACAACCCCATGATCGAAGATCCCGTCAAGAGCGAGGCGTTGGTGCGTAAAACACTCAATGAAAGGAAAGCGTCGAAGAATGGATTCTGGAAATCCGAAATGGAGTTATGGGAGCGCCATTACAATGCATCTGTGCGGTCGATGGACGGCAAGTGTCTCTTATAGAAGTATCGCTAGCCTACGTATGTTCTGCTATTTAACTTATTGATTGTTGTATTCATGTACATAAGTATCAGCTTTTTGTTTGCTAGACAACTAGAATTGAACTCGATTGGAGCAACATACGGGTTTCTCGTCAATTTGGACATCACTCCTCTGAGAAGGTCGTATACACTGCAGCTCACTTGACTGATAAACTTGCCATGAAGTCGTCAACAGAATTGTGGTATTTTCAACGTCGAATTTCTCACTTCAGCTTCAAGTCCAGTCGGGAAATGCCGGAGTCAGTCCCAGCTTTGACACGGAAGCTCGCTCGACGCGTCGCAACGAGAAATGTCGTTTGAATTCGAACCACCACCACCACCACCACCACCCGCCTCGATTGAAACGCGAACGACAGACTAGAACGATTTTTCTTCTGACAATATCTGTCTGAAATCGTGTAGTGAAGACACTCGACACGAATTCCTCAACACCGAGAAGGACTCGGTGTCGCTGTAGAGTTTGGGAGGACACGCCGGCGCGAGTCTCAATCCGAGTCTTTGCTCAATAATGATGAACCGTTGGGCATACTTGTGCACAGCTGTTTGACTTGATTCCCTGTACGTATATTCACAAATTCTGTAACACTTGTGTCGTCGCTGAAGTCCTTTCTCGAGCAACAGGACGTGGTTGTGTCATGAACATCATCTTCTCAGCGTCAATCTTGACTTCGTGTCCTTATATGATGGCAGGGGGCACGGCTGAAACATTTGTTTCCACCGAATTTCAATGTTCTTCGGTCACGGTCTTCGAGAACGAGAACACGAATGGGCACACGATCGTCTGTCTTCGGATTGGCTCAGAAAGCTGGCGATCATGAGATTGAGAATCGCGAAAGTTCTACGCACCCGCATGTTATGCGAAATTTGCCTTATGCTCCTAGACGATCATTGCGTGTAGACGCAAATATTCTGTTGTTTCTCTCCCATTCTCTCCCAGGCACGACTAATTTCATTGATCTTCGATTTACTTCCCATCGCGTTCTTCAATTATAGATCCAAGTGGTGCACCACCTTATCATCAGGTAAGTCACTCTCGAGCACCGTACTATTCTGTATAGAGATTCATATTGACGAAGTTTTCATGAGTACTCGCATGTACTCTCAGATGGACAACAGAACGCCAATTACGACTGAACGAAGTGAAGTGAGGATCTCATAATTCTTTCCAGTCGATACTTGATAGTTTTTACGTTAGGGATCACAATCGACCATGATCATCTGATGTTCTCCCACTTAAAGAAGTCCTCGAGATTTTCACAGTGTCTTCAACATCAACGAATATCGCGATGGATATATAAATTTGCGCCTCCTGGTTCGATAGAAAGTGCCGTCGTCCCAGCCAGCTCAAGCCATGACTGTGATCGACACTACGGCGGGTGCCGTCTTCATCGCTCTGGTGCTGTCAGCGATGTAAGTCATAGTTTGTTCATCTTCTCATTTTTTTGACTCTACAATTGTGAATATAGTCTGTTCGGTGTAACTGTCTCGCAAGCGGTGCACTTCTTTCAGAGATGCGGGTCGGACAATTGGCTTACCATCCTTTCGGTGAGAGCGTCGCGCAATATCCCGAAGCTATGACGCGTCCTCAAACCTCCTATAGGTCGTCGTTTTACTGTAAGCTTCGATCAGTCGACTCTTTGAATTTGAATCTCGCTAGATGGGTATCATAGTATTCTTGACGTTGCACTCATGCCGCTGGCTGCATATAGCTCCTACGTGTATGGTCCTCGCTCTCGGTCATCTTCGCGTAGATACTAATGTCGATGCCTGAGTAGATATGTCATCGGAGCTATTGGTGACATAACCGAACTTCTACGTGTTCCTCCGTATGTTACTTCGTTCAGATTATTGTCTCCGTGAATTGAACTGCTAAAGACCCTTACTAGTACGGCAACAGTACGTGTTATTGCATGTTTTTATGTTCATTAACTGAGAGGCTTTTTCTATCAAGCAACTTATCATGATATCTGTTCGTGCCTTCTCTATCTATCCCTCAATCTGCGATCTGACATTTGGGAAGCTTTCGACTGTCAACTTCGTCCGAGGGTATGGAGCTCTAAGACTCATGAGCTATCGTCTTCCTGATCACTTTGATAGGTTTTTCATCTACAGAATATGGTTCTGTAAGTCGTTGTCCGCATAGAGACAATGATTTCAACTGATAGTCGCGGGAATCTATCAGTGAGCAATCGCAGCAAAGTCGTACTGGCATTCAATGTGTGTGATGAACTCACAAAGGGATCGTGTGTTCTCTGACGTTCTGCCTTCACAGTGCTTTTTGCTATTCGGAGCATATGGTGGGAGGGTTCCAACTAGGAAGATGCCTTCGACGATACTGATCTTCATTCATGCACAGGCTTAGGTCTATGTGAGGATCTCGCGACAAATTGCACATCAAAATTTCTCATTTTGATCGCGGCAAAGATGCTTGCGCCAAAATGTAAGATTATTCGATGCGTATCTTTCGCATAATCTCACATCGTCCAGTCTTCCGATCCGATCGACGCCCGACTTGGCGAACTTATCTGTGAGTCTGAGTTCCTTCAACCAACAAATAAATTTCGGTTCTGACCCGTGTTCAAAGTGGGAGATCTACAGCATCTTGTGTCCAGGCATGATCGCAGACTCGTGGATAGCGAGTATGCTGTGTTACTATCTCTTCCGTTCACGAAATGAATTCCGCTCCAAGTATGTTCGCTCCTGTTCCTTTTCTTTGAAGCTTACTTGGCTGAATATAGGACGAACTCGTTGGTGAATAAGCTAGCTGCATACGCTATCAATACTGGTCTCTTGACTGTGTAAGTACGTCAACGAAAACCATATAATTCTAAATTTCAACGTCAATTTTCAGACTCTGGGATATATGTACGGTAGTGACGGTGAGCGAAAACATTTTGAGTGTTGGCGAGCAAATGCTGACAATGACGATATTAGTATGCAAGAGCAAACCATACATTACTCTTCTTTGTATTCTTTCTCTCCATCTCGAAGCGTAAGTCCCACCCAACTAACCTAACGGTCAACTCACCTGCTAACTTCTCCAGTCTACACCAACGCGTTGCTTGCTTCGTGAGTAGAACCTGATGCTATGCAACACATGCTTGCTAATAAGTTCTAGGCTTAATTCTCGTCAAGGGGCACGAGCTCAGCTACGGGGCGTAGAATATTCTACGTTCCGAGCGGCGGAGACGAGGCAACTAAGTCGATCAGGGCCGGGCCTTTCCATTGTGCATGATTTGGAGTCTCAGTCGCCTGTGAGTATTGCAGCGAAGCCTTCGTTGTACGTGAAAGCTGACAGCTTTGTTGAACGACGTGCAAGGTCACAACGGTCGATATGCATATGCCTTCGTTCGCGACGACGGACTCACGATCTGTGACATCCTCGCCAGCGGAGCTGTTAGTTCATTTTGCTTTCTGCAATACCTCTCAAAACGTCTTATCATCTGTCTTGCAGAAAATCAGTTACGATTGATTCGAAAGGGGTCGCGCCAGCATATGCACTCTCAGATTCTGACTCATCGACCTCTGAGAATATACCACACGAAGTATTATAAATCGCTTATCTTCAGACGTCGAGATTCCACACCCATACGCGATGAATTCAAGGTTCGAACTGCTTGGAATGTTGATAGATACCTAAGAATACTCGCTGTACTGCAAGCTTCCAAACTTCAAAGATTTCAATCTATCCCGGTCCTCGCTGAACATTCGTACGACAGTGTGCTTCCGTATCAAGCCGGAGTGCCCTACGTATCCAACGACCCAATATTCTAAACCCTCACCTGCGACCATTGTAAAACAATCATCTTCGCTAATTATCTGTTTATGCAGCGCCTGCACTTTGAAGCGATAGGACCCGATGACCGCGTATCCATCTCGACGAGGTTTGCTCTTCGACAAGGATTCGATGTTGTTCGACAGGCCCTCAATCTTGCACTCCATGATCCTGTATCCTCGATGACGAGCTATGCTCCTGGACTCAGTCTTTGGATCCTCGCCGTCTGACTGCACTTGGCAAGCCTTCATCTCGACCTGTTCGTACAAATGAACGCCGCCAGAAGCGGGTAAGTCTTCTTTCTTGATCTGCTCCCATGAAGGTAACCAAGCATGGCGAGGCGAACCAGCGTATGGGTAAAGAAAAAGGAGATCCCCTAGGTATCGGCTGTTCATGGTCCGCAGGAGGTTGTCCCATGCATCTTCAGTCGATTGGCCCTCGACATATACAGGCACGTCGCGAGACCTCAGTAAGTACGCCATCCCTGCCACCT
Organism: Schizopora paradoxa; assembly: GCA_001020605.1. Taxonomy (NCBI): domain Eukaryota; kingdom Fungi; phylum Basidiomycota; class Agaricomycetes; order Hymenochaetales; family Schizoporaceae; genus Schizopora; species Schizopora paradoxa. Next base: position 131,641 of record KQ085954.1, read on the forward strand.
TGTCGTTTAGGTTCACGGCAAACCGCTCCAACATTGCAGACAGCACGGGGAAAATGTTATCCGTTTCCTGAGCGAACATTGATAACGAGCCAAGTCGTTCGTAGAATGAATCTATATTTTGATCGTCGTAATGACCGTCTTCTTTCACAGACGCCCGAGAAGGTGAATCTGCATCGTCAGTCTCGCCCGCGCAGATGGAGTTCAAGCTGATTTCCTGCAGCGTCCAGGCACGCTTGAGCCAGTGACGCTCATGATTAACGTCGCCGACTCGAAATGGTCTTCCGAGCCCACTGTAATAACAGACTATCATCTGGTTCTGATGATAGACACCACCGATCGTCGGGACGTCGACGAGCCATTCCTCCTTGCGCAGAGCTTCATACTCAGCGTCTCCGAACTGACGAAGACAGAGGACGTCAAGCCATACGTATTCTGCTCCCAAGTTCAACAACTCGATCCGGACCCGCTCCAGGGAGGAATCTATGAGGAAAGGGACGGGCCACTTGGATGCGTTGATTGGAGTTCTTATGCTCGAGCGCAACTTTGGCTCCATCCAACTGTGTGAGATAGCCAAAGGAAATTTGCGAGTGACCCAGATAGGGACAACACGATTTGCGAATAGGTCCCATACCCTTCGAGGCCGGATTTGAGCGGTGATACGACCTCTATCCAAGTCAAGAGCTTCTCTACGCAGTTTCTCGTCCTCATATCGGCAATTGTTCATAATCGTCTTCAGCTCCGAGAATCCGTCGAACCATCGCGGTCGTAATGACGCATACGCCATCCCAAAGTCGTGCCCGTTCGAGATGCATTCTTTGAGGTGCTCTCGAAGAAAAGGCTCGTCAAGAGTGTACGCCGTTCTGAGTACGTTGTTGAGAAGGTCCAGTACTCCGTCTACCCCAAGGCTGGCGCAAGTGATGGAGGCTTGCGTAGATGATATGACGGGATGCATCCCTGCATACTGCTTCTGTAAGGGAACTGTAATGGCTGGTAACTTGAAATCAAGACCTAAGCTCAGCTCTTCGTCCTCCGCTCGAATCGTTGTCACGATGGGTGGCCGAATATTGGGCGCATGGTGATTGTGGTTTGCTTCTTCTCGTGCTTTATCTCTCGCTTCTTTTCTCCGTTTTAGTCTCGTCTCCTTATCCGAATCTACGACTGAGTTGACCATAAAGATTGGTTCTTGTAGCAACGCAACTGACTGGGCTTCAGCGCCTTGAAGCGTGGCCGTGATTGCATTTTCTCCTTCCCTGCAGAACTTCTCTCTTGCACCAGAACTTTTCTGCCGACTCAGCCCTTCCCCTTCCACGCCACTCTTTAGATGCTCCTGCGCTTCTCCAGGCCCGGGTGGGCCAAGTATACCTGTCGTCATTTGCGTCGTTTCGGGATACTTATGGTTATTCTGCGAATTTGCACTCACTCGAATGGTCAATGTGACCGTGCACCACCGTCGAACGAAGTCGAGGTTGGGTAGGCGAGCTCGTGGGATCAAGACTCTTAGTGTCCAATTGAACTGAGTTAGACGCATTTTCGGAGATGGTCGTAGGAGGTTGAGTTCGATTGGTGAACACTGATAGAATGGCGTTAGCAAGATACGAGAAAGAGCATTTCCTAGAGCGTTTAGTCGCAATCGCCGACATCCTACGACCAGATTTTGAGAAGAGAGCAAGTACCAGCCAAGATTCAAAAATGAGCACTAACAAGAGCTACGAGAATCGTACGTTCGTGATAAAGGGGCACAACATGGGACGGTCGCAAGGTCCCGTCTTGCAAAGGCATGTTTGAGTCGAGGACTAGAGTTTGGGCTTCAGGCTTCTATGAACGTGACTCCAGACGAAAATAGTTCAAACCGTTCAGGCGTGACGCATGATTGAGTCGGTGATATCCCCAGCGTCAAGCTTAAGGCCTGGGACTGCGCATGGCTTGTCGCAGAAAGCGTCGAAATGTCAGTCGTAGAACTTAACTATCGTTTGGATTGCGTTTCGAGTATCACTGGAAATGACAGTACTAGTAGATTAGCAATAGCAAAGACTTCGAAGTACGCAAAGCTAACAAAACTCACCAAGTGATACATTCCACCAGCACGATGTCGACTGCGACTCGAATATCCGAAGAAAATGCCAACGTCGGCCCAACGAAGACTTGAGTTCAAGCAAGCATCAAGCCAAAGAGATTGAAGAACCACAGAATGTTCCATGTGCGTCGACTAGTATGTCCTCCGAGACGCGAAGGTCCCGTTTACCCCAGGTTTAGGAGTGCAAATTGATCGACTCAGATGCAGCGTCGAGTTTTCCTTTCAGAAATCATTTGGAGAGACGATGACAGCGTTGACGTTGACGACAAATGCTTGACTGTAAGCCATAGAGTGTTCCGGCCAGTGAGACGGTTTCAGAGACGGTTTGAGTCGAAGTTCTGTCGAACTCAACTTGAAATTTCAAGGCTCAGGCAACCACGTGACAATTTGTATAAAATTCGAGTCGATTTCGCAATGCACACACCAAAGCGATTAAAAACAATTCATTCAGTATTACAGTTCATCTATTACGCGCTACATGTATGGAATATGAAATAGCAAATGAAGAAAACATTATGATACTTTATTGATCCATTCTGAACTTCAAGAACTCGCCGTCACCTACTCCAGGATCGGACTGACAGTCACGGTACCTCTTGTTCGGCAATGATGCATCGTTAAGCGACTCGTCGTCCAAAGGTGATTTGCGTTTGGAGGCGCTACGCGGGAATGAAGGTGAAGGTGAAGAGGGCGGTGATTCACCGTCATCGGAGAGGACTGTGTTTTCTGGGGGAGTTTGACGTGACGGTCCCGCCTTACCCTTGCCTCCATCGACAAGGTTTTCAGGTACCGAGGGCATGCCCACTCTGTTCATCGCTCCGCGCAAATGAGCATCCCAACGCGTAAGGCTAGTACCATCGACAGTTGGCGCCGATTTCTCCACTTCTTCCACTTCCTCGTCTTCGTCTTCGTCTTCCTCGTCTTCGTCTACGTCTTCGCCGTCTTCGTCTTCCTCTGTATTCCAAAGTACTTAGTTGAGCAGATCGAAAACACAGAGCCAGAGCGAACACACCTTTGATGGATGGCAGAGGTGCATCCTTAGCCATCGCCGCGAGTCTGTGCTCCATTGGCAGAGATCGGAGTGTTTCGTCGATGACACTGTACACGTCTTCAAACACCCACTTAGAGTCACGATCCTCATCTCCAAGAGGTAATCGAAGTCGCGCGGCCTTGAACATCCTATGCTCGTCGGGCTTCGTTGTGTTTTTCAAGTTCTGTACAGTCATCTTCGTCATGTCATAGAGGTCCTTGTCTGCCTCCAATGAAATGGGAAATAAGCACTTTCGAAGCCCATACAAGCAGCTCAGGATCGGGTCGAAATACTTGTTGAAGCTGTCCTCCATCTCAATCTTCATATTCTCGTCGTTCCTCGTAAACGCGTCTTTCAAAGATCCGACCAGCGCCATGCCTTCGTTTGTGGGTGCTTGTATGTTCCACCGATAAATTTTGGAATCTTTATATTCAGAGAGTTTGCGGTACTTTCCCGGTCCGGCGGAAATCATGCAAAGCCAACATAAGACGTATAGGAGAGATTCCAAGTCGTGGTAATACTTGTGATGCTTCGGATTTTCGGTAGTCTTGAGGACTTCGATTGCCATGAATGGCACGGTGCCCTGTGAAGAACCACAACATCAGTGAGTGATAGTGCTACATCAATGAAACGTCGACGAACCGTTCTGTCAGCTAATGCCGACGGACTTTCTTTTTCAACATTGATTGCATAGTCGTAATCTATGAGGAACCCCTCAAGACGTTTGCGGAACTCCTCGACGTCCTGCTGAGTTGCAGGATTTTCGTCGCCGATCGCGAGAACGACATTGTTGATGCTAACATCACGATGCAGGTATTTGTTATTGTGAAGTTGTTCTATAGCTGAAAGCGAATGTGTTCAGAACGCTAAAGATCCAATGAGTGTGAACATGAAAACACGTACCACCAACAACATCCCTTATTCCTAAGAGAAGCTCTTCCAGGCACCGAAAGTCAGTGAGTGGCCGTCCGAAGGGCCAAAGCAGAAGTCGATATTGTTCGCGCGCGAAAAATTTGTAGTAGACACAACTTGGCTTTGCTTTCTCCGCTTTGACTTTCTTCTTTCCCTTTCCCTTTCCCTTGCCCTTTGGTTTAGATGCTTGGTCATCGTTCTCTTTAACGACGCCACTGTCGGGAAATTTGTGGGACTTTGGTTGCTCGTCGCGAGGCAGATCCTTGCTCGCAGCTTCGACAGCGTCCCGAATGTTTTTGGTTGAATTGTTGATGCCTTTATTCTGTACGATGGCGTGGTCGATGATCTTCGGAATATGGGTGATGTTCAGTTTATTGAGTTCTCGCAAGATCTCCACCTCCTTTTGTGCCCTAGAGACATCCACCCACGCATCCTTCAAAGCGTAAGTAACACTTTGGCCCTCGCCGCGCGTCACTTTGAAACAGACCGTTCCACGGCCGAAGACACCAGATTTGGTGTAAACGACGTCTTCGACAGAGTACTTGATACCGTTGAGGGAAGCGTGGCCACGGCCTTCTTTGTCGATGGACACGGACGTATCGAAGCCGATGTACTCGTCCGAGACGTATACCAACCCAACGACAACGCGAAGGAAAGAGATCGGATCCTCGTGGATATCGAAAGAGCTGCTGACGAGCATTCCAGAGCGATCGACGTACACCAACGTCATCTTCGTCCCCACGAGCTTCACGCCCAGCACGAACATGCGATTGGGCTGATTGCGGAAAATGAGCTTCACGGCTTGCCAGATCTGATCGCTAGAGTCCTCGTCCGCCACTTCGTCATACTTGATTTCTTTGGAAACCAGACAATGCCACCAGTATAGTTCATCCAGCATACATCCTTTAGCGACAAGCATGAGATCGGACTTCCGCTTCGTCGCTTCGCCCCGGGGCGCCCGATCCTTCGTAGATGACGTCCAGAAACGAAGTTGGACTGGGCAGTGACGGGATGATGAGGTCGAAAGACATTTAGAACCAGCACGGTTCGACGAAGCCGGCTGCTGTTCCGTTGTAGCGGCGGAGGTAGATAGAGGCACTCCTGATGCGGGATTTGCTGTTGAAGGCGGTGGGATGGGTGGAGATGGTGGAGGCGAGTTGTCCTTCGCGTATTTACCTCGCAAGATGTCATCGACTCGGCTCAAAAGTTGATCGTAAAATCTGTCGATTAAAGACTCTTGACTTGGCTCGAGGACTTTGGGAAACTCCTTCCACCTTTTAGAGGTCTCGCAGTACTCCTCAGCTTCCACGAGAGCTCTGTAGAGAGCATAGATGTCGAAGGGGAGCGCTTCATCAGGGAGAACGACCTCCGGAAGGCGGACGATACCCTCCGTCATAGAACTCTTCATCATGTCCTTCTCGGGTTTGTCGATATCCTTGTGGGTCATGTTGACTTCGCCTCTGCGACCGACGTTCCTTCCTAGGCCAAGAGGTTTCTTCGGAGTGGTTCTAAGACCTGTATCTGGAGGTGCAGATCGAACTTCTCGTCCGTCGTTTGCTGGTTTGCGTCTGGGAGGCATGGTGAATGACGATGGTTCGAGGAAAAGAAAGGGGGACACACATACCTGTCCTCTGTCCTTTTATACCCCCAGGTGTATTCGGTGGCCTACAGAGCGATTCACTGCTTGGTTTGAAGTGGTTGATTGTTCGACGAAATGGTAGGAGACCAAGCGCAGAGAGGCCACAAGTCGTCCCAACAAACTCGCGCACAGCCACACACGCGTCGACTTCTCGCGGCGTGTCGACTCGGAGCACGCGAGCGCGAACTGTCGACGACGTTGCGAGGATAATTCATCCTCTGCGTTCTCTGCTTCTCTCAGAAATCTCAAAGCTCACAATTAATAAAAATCTACAGACTCGCAATAAAATACAGCAATCATCTTCATGATTTGGTGAAGACCACTTAGGCTGCTCCCATCTCAGATAGGAGGGACTCGGAAGAAGAGGTGTGTATGAGGATATCTTATTGTCCTTCAAAGCTTTGAAGCTCGAAGACGAGCTCGCGGCGCTTTGAATAGGAGAAGTCTCGCTTTGTTGATACATATTACTAGGATATTGAACACTTTCAAATTACAACAGGCTCGACAGCAAGCTCTTAAATTCACGCAAATATTACAGGTGCATGGAATACACCCACCCACACCCGACGAAAACTAGACAGTTCGAGACACCAATGTCTACCTCGACTGTAAATATGCAATAGACGTCCAAGCGTAGATGACGAACGGGAAGATACCTAAGGCTATCTTTAGATCATGAAGGCATCATGTGTTTCTTCGACGGCAATCCGGGGTAAACCTGAAAGAACCTTGCCGATCTTTGACAGAAAGGGGTGTTCGACCTTCGTCCGTCGTAAGAAAATGCGAGTTATCCACTGAGTTTTTGAAACATTTCAAATTGAGATTCTAGTCAAGAATGGGTGCAAAGACGTCATCGGATACAAATACAAATGCAAGAAGAACATACACTGCTGATTTACAAACAAGTTACTGGTTAACGTTATGGGTCAAATGCACACGACAAGTTAATGAAAGATAACCAATACACCCTCAAAGCAGCTCCCCACCGTCGAGATCGGGCACGGTAAGGACGTAGTCGATGGGGAATTGGTTTGCGAGTTGGAAAGCTCTCCTCTGGTTGTTGGTGTCGTTCCGCCTCGGGCCAATGCGCTTCACGTTGAACACCTCCAGAAGCGCCCGGTCAACAGAAGACTCATCTGCATTTTGGAGGACTGCAATTTCAGGCACGCCCGCCGAGCTCGACGCTGCAGAAAAGCCCGGCAAGTCGAACTCTCGCCCCCACCCTCCGCCTCCGCCCTTCGCACGGCGTCCATGCGCGGATCTGTGCCAGCCAGGCCCGGCGAGGCTCCCGGGGTTGAGCACCATGCCCTTCAAGATGTCCTCGCGCACGCGCCCCATCTTGAACGCAAAGTCGAAGCCCAGACGGTGCGCCTCCTCGTACGAGAGCGGATGCTCGCGACGGACGAGGGCGGTGTAGGCGTCATGGTACCACTCCTCGATCTCGAAGCGGTGGGCGAGCTCGACCTTGCGGATCTCGTCGACGTTGCAGTTCGCGAGCTCGTCGATGGCGAGCTTGCGGATGCGGTGGAAGGCCCACATGTGCGCGAGGGAGAGGACGGAGGCCCACTCGGGCTCTGAGAGCTGGATGACTTCGCCGATGCAGCTGGATTTACGGTCAGAACAGCATATATTCGAAGAGTTCGGCACGCACGGAGGGTATAGGGCTTTGAGGAAAGGACGGAAGTCATCGCACTTGATCCCTTGAAGTATGAGCGGTCTTTCGTCGGAAAGACCGTCCGTCTCTGTTTGCGAGCCAGGAGGAAGCGTGAACATTGCTCGGAACACGTCCGAGTGCTCCTCGAATGGGCGTCGCGGTACTTTGAACAGCATGTTCTCCACCTATCTCGGACACAAAGAATTTGCAACTTTTCAATGCAATGCAAAAACAGGGGGCGCACCTTGAAGACGATAAACGACATGTAAAAGGATTCATCGCGAACGGGCGTCATTAGCACCACGGCCTGACTAACTTCCTCCTCTGAATCCATCGTGGTAGAGTCCATCTCCTGGTCGTTGGCAGGTTCCATCGCCGGCGAAGGAGTGCTCATTTGTCGTCGTCGTTGTCGTCGTTGCCAACAGCGACGAGCTGGCGCTCGTGGACAAAGCCATCAACGTTGCACAGCTTTGCCGTTGTGCCGTTGATAGCATCAAGCCGAGCGGCTTTGATCCGGTTACAAGAGTGGCAGTGCTAATATAGTTTGGTGCAGCCCTGTCACGGTTTTTGCCTAATGGTTTTTGCCTAATGACTCCCACTGCGCTTGAAAGGAAGAACACCTGTGTATTGGGATTCCTAGGACCACGACGTTGCCTTACACCTGTGCTCTTTGATGTAGAAAAGGTGTGAAACCTTCGTCGATGGCAAGCAGAAATTCTGTCCAAACGACGATGTCGACGCTGAAAGCTTCGCCGTCGTCGTACCTCGTGCTTGGCCTTGGAGGTCGCATCCTGGCCAACAGATACCTCACAGCTACCCCGATAATCAGTGATAAGCTGCTCGAAGACACGATACCTCTGACCGGATGTTTTGTCGGTTCACTCGTTTTCTGGATCGTCGAAACTCGTCCACATTCTCAAGCCACTCTCCTCACTAACGCACTCGTTCTACGCATCCTCCTCGACGCCCTCATATCGCTTGATGCTCGCCAATTTCTCTGGTCTCTTCTTGGCTACTTCCTCTGCGCCGTATGCTCCTTTGTGTCGGCTGAAGTCCTCCGGAAATACAAGGAATTAATTCCTAATATTCCGAAGCACATCCCGGCGACGTCCCATAGCCAAGAACTCCCATTATTTACATCTGAGGCGCCTCCTCCTCCGTACACATCTTTAGCCCCCTCACCTTCAGTCCCTTCTTACCGTTGGCAATCATCAGCGCTTTCAAGGATGTTTGAAGAAGTTCTGGCGGTGATTGATAACGTAAATCAAGCGCCGCCCACTGTCAATCCTCCAGTCATTACAGTGACCGCTCCTCCTGCCCCTCCTGCCCCCCCTCCCCCACCGGTCGCTACCACACGCCCTCCTCCATGCGTCGTATGCGGTGACCCCATCGAAGGTCTCCTCATCTCGCTTTCCTGCCCTCACAAGTACGACGTCAACTGCCTCACCGACATGTTCCTCGCCAACCTCTCCACGCAAGTATTTCCCCCGCTTTGCTGCAAGCGCCCCATTGAGCTCGCGCTACTCGAGCCGCACCTCCCCGCCGACGTCTACGCGACGATGTACGCCAAGCAGCGCGAGCTCTCCACCGCCGACCGGCTCTACTGCGCCAACTCGACCTGCTCAGCTTTCCTCGGCGCGCGCCAGCGCCAGAACCCTGCCTCGCCCTCCGACCCCGCTCCATCCGTTGTATGCCCTGCGTGCAGCACCTACACTTGCGCGCGATGCGGTGGGCCAAGTCCTGACCCCACGACACCGCATTCAGGCGGCTCGAGCTTAGGATTTGGCAGAGGAATCGGGAAGAGCAAACAGCACCGCTGCAAAGTCGACAAGTCGCTCAAGAAAGCCCTCCTCCTCGGACAGGCTCACGGCTGGCAGCGCTGCCCAACATGCCGTGCTGTCGTCGAGCGCACGACAGGGTGCCGCCATATCTCGTGCAGATGCGGGGCACATTTCTGCTACGGGTGCGGACACCTTTGGGGCTCATGCGAATGCCGAGGGAAGAAGCGGAAGGACTACTTGCTGGTGGACGAGCCCGCCGCGGTTGCGCCGACAAGGCTTGTTTTTGGGACGGGGGCGGGAAATGTCATGGTGAAGGTACCGGCGAAGCTGAGCTTAAAGGGTGTGTCGGGATCTGCGCTGGTGAGGATGTGTAAGAGGAGCTGGGGAGGAGTGAGAGGAATCGCTGGTGCGAGCAGACGGTGAGCCTCTGGGTTGTATTTTTTGTATTTTTTTTCTTTCGTGTTTCGTTGCTGTGGATTTCTTCTCCAGGATCACATTCATTGTTGTATACTTACCACTCGCTGTATCTTCCATGCTTTCATTTCTGTAGTCATATCACTCACTTTTAAATGTATACCAGTGATCTAGTTTGCTGTGTCTTCCTTCGTTGTTGTTGTCCTGTAGATGAGCATTCGTTGCACCATATGCATGTAATATATTGTATATTCACGGCACTCCTCGAATGCGCAACAATGGGCCAGACAAGACCGCAAGTAGGGATACAATATTTGCAACGCGACGTCCATCAGCGCCTTGTCTAATAAGAAAATGAAAAACCTTGGAGTCCATAGTCTTCGTAATACTTACTGGACTTGATACAGAGATGATCAGAAAGAGACCATATGAGATATTAGACGGTAGTATGAGGACAGTCGTTGCCGATGTTAATAAGAGGGAAAGATAAGAAACTGAGATGGCAAGGAAATGGAATCACAAAAAGACAACACAAAATAGCACGGGAAACGATGAAAGAATCAGAGGAGAACGAGGTAACGCAGGCAGTATACTTCCTGTTGGTGGTAAATCAAGTCCGGCAAGACCGCGAGGGAGGGGTATGCGAGCGAGTTGGAAGGAGAAAGCGTGAAGAGGCGTTAAAAGGCGTTAAAAGGGACAACGAAAGCGAGGAAAGGGAGACGGTCTGCACCCTTACTGTAATTGTAAGTAGTTTGATGGTGCGACTGGAAGGAAGACTATTAGGAACCAATCGTAGGAATGGAAGACTTGGAACGCACTTTTCAATTCCCCGCCTGGCGTCTTCACTGACCACCATTTCCCAGACTTATCGAGTACATCTAGCATATCCCCCTTCTTGAATGATAATTCGTTTGCGTCGTCAGGAGAGGCGTTATCTGCACAGGAATATTAGAAGTTACTCCGGAAATGATGGTAATAACAACGCACAATCATACAGCGCCTTGGCCCTGTACGGGAACTCCGGTTGGTCGGTGTTCGCCGGACTTAATCCTCCACCAGCACCGACGCCTGCATTTCCGCTACCCATCAGCGGCGACATGGCGCCAATGTTGTCCCCTGTCGCAGGAACGTTGGTCAGGCTGCCAGCGGTCGTCGTTCGAGGGCCAGCGCCAACACTGCCACCTCCTATGCTACCGTTGCTGCGCGTGCTCATGGGCGCGCCAATGCCGCCTGCGCCGATCTTGGTATCGAAGTCGGTGGGCCCGATACCCCCGCCCGCGTAGCTTCCAGTGTAGCCGTTGCCCCCACTCGCGGCCATGTTCATGGACGCGCCGCGACCGGCACGGCGGCGCCTGGAGGGCGGGGAGAGGCCGCCGGTTCCCATGGAATTGAAAACGTGGAGCTGCAGCGAGTCCTCCTCGGAGGTGAAGTACAGCGTCCAGAGGATGTCGACGATGGCGAGGAGGAGCCAGCCGGCAGCCATGGCGTCGAGAGATGCTTCTGAGGAGAAGATACCCTGGTTGACACCGGTGACGGCGAAGACGATCGCGACGGCGCCGAAGACGGAGATCTGGAATCGGTGCATCGCGATAGAGTCGCTTGCAAGCGTGTGCAGAACGCCCATGATGAGGAAGAGCTGGAGGAAAATGGCGAACCAGAGCACGCCGACCGCGTCATGTCCGACTGTGAGTGTGTTGACCATGCGATGCACGCGACGAAAGCGGGTCATGGTCAGACTTGGCGCGCAGTACACATCAACAACAGCGACGACGTACATTTTGAGGTAGCCACTGCCTGGCCTATGAATGCGGTGAACCATCCTGCCTAGAGAACACGCAATATACATCGTCAGCGATGGCGTCGACAACGACAACGAACACGTTTAGGAGCGAGGTCGGTAGGTAGCAACAACATACCACGGCGAGGATGGTTGTGAAGAGGAATAGGTAGTGGGTGAGGATTGGGGTGAAATCATAGCCTTCGTTCCCTCGAGGCGGCATCGTCGTCGGAGTGTCCGTCGTCGTGGACAGCGAGCAAAATCAAGAAGAAATGGGCGTAGAAATTTTTTCGAACAGGCGGAGTGAGCGTAAGGGTAAGTTGGTTTGAAACCGCCTCATACCAGTTGTTTGCGTCTGTTGACGTTCTTCCCCCTTTGGGCCACCAGCCACGCTCCTCCTCCTCGCGTGCTCGACAGCGACGACGTCCATGTCCACCACCGTCCTCGACATCGTTCCATCCTCGAGCGCGGCGTTCTCTGCGTTCTGCATCGTCGACGAGCAAGAAAAATGAGGGAAAAGACTCGAGGTCGAGGTCGCGTAACGTCAAGAGCGCGCATATGTATACCCGGCCAATCTGTTTGGCGAAAGCATGGCGCTCTGTTTGCGACACATGTCCGCCCTGCATACATCACCCGTTGCTGTTGCGCTTTTTCGCACTTGGGCTCCGGAGGGCGCATGGCGAGTAAATCGAGATCTGCTTGGTCTCGTCAAATCTTGACTTTGGTCTCAGAGACGATCTGGACTTCGAGCAGAGTTCTCCGGTTGGGTTCTTTTTCGTCATCAATGTGCAAACAAAAGTTCCTAGTGAAATGACTTGATATTTGGTAAGTCAATGCTATCAGCTTTGTCGTATGCTCTACATCCCAAACGCAACCTAAATGATAGATTTCCGAAGCAATCTTGCCTCTCCCAGAATGAGTGCCACCCTGCGAGACGCGACGGTCAACGTTTCTTGCAACGTCAAGCGCCCTCCGTTCACCACTTTTGAGGGTAGGTATCGCATGGAGCTTACCGCGATACTTCTCCTCGACTGGTACGCCGTTTTCCCTGTGAGTTGTGTTCGATCAATTCCTTTTTTTGCCACTGCTCGTATATCATGGTTATGTTCAGTCTATTATTTGGAACTCTTTACTCTTCGCGATGTCAGGCGTTACCAGTCGACCCCTTCCAAGCTGACTCACCTTTTTGCGTCTTTTGAAGTGGGCTATTCTACCTCGAACGGCACTCGTTGTGGCTCCGTCGTCCAGAACATGGCGCTGACGTCCATGATTCCACGATGTAATGAATTCCTTGCGCCGCTTGCATCGTAAGCTTTCTTCTAGGTTTCCCTCACTTGAGTGTCGCACGATAAGGCTATCGTGCAAAGATGGTAATTCGTCTTTGTCTCTTTCTCTCGTCTATGACGATCAAAGCGTCTTTACACAGATTGTCCATGTGTCTTTTCGATCGTTCAACACGGATGGTACAGCCTTTCGCCTCTCGCCTCTCGGGCTCGGGCAGCGTTCAAAGCTTCGTCTTCATTTCCGTAATTTGATCGCCGAGCGTCAAACGCGAGTTGGCGGCGATGATGTTACGCTGAAGTCGACGAATCGCACGGGGATAAGGATAGAGGTGAGTTATTCCTCAAGAGAAGAAATCCCGGCAAACTTACTCAATGTTCGCTCCTTTATGTGTTTTCGGAATCTGCATTACTTGCTCCGCTGGTGTCGAATTACCTACACAGCTACACCGTGCGCAAAATGCCGAACCTCATCCTCCTCACTCATTTGAGAACACGAAGTCATTTTTGCTGTGCATGTGCACTGGCCTCCAATTTGAAAGATCGGTTCACGGTCGGTCAGTTGCGTGTGCGGTAGTCTCTCTCCTCCGTTTTCCACGAATACTGATTGCTTTCTGCTGGCACATCGACTCGATCGCATTTCTATTGATATCCTCACTCACAAGTGTCATCAACTCTATCTCATATCCTTTTGGAATTCGAACGCGCCCGATGCTGTAGGACGCGCAGTGCATGGTAAGCGCGTATAAAGGCTAGTTCACGAATGCATTGTGAGTTCTTTGACGTCGTTCAATGGTTGCAGCATCTATAGATAACACAGTTGGCGCAGCCTTTATAGGGTGCATCCTTTCTGCGATGTATGTGGCAGTTTCTTTTCCTTATAGTTGCGGGCATGAATTGACGAGATGATGATAATCATAGATTTTTCGGCGTGACCTTGGCGCAGGCGTTTTCCTACTTTCTAAGTCGCCAAACTAGTCGACAGCCGGATGGTTGTACTATTACTTTCTTGGTAGGAACTACTCTTGGCATAAAGAAACTGAAAAGACTAACGTAGCCCATAGGTCATTACAGCACTGTATGTTTTCTCTTTTGTTGCGGTCAGCGAACGACGCTTCAATTCCGTCAAAGGTTACTTGATGCCATCGTCACCGCATTTATCACCCATGGCACTTACATGTAAGGACCTTTCATGTATCATCTTGATAAATCTTCCCTGATGTTCTTACCATCCTAGTTATTCAGTCAAGAGTTTGGACGACTCAAAGCACTTAATAGCCGAGACTTGGTCAGTAATTCTACAATCGAAATGGTGCATCTTATCTCACCCTTGTTTTAGGACGTATCGGGTTTGTTTTCATGATCTTCTGTGGTGCGAATTCTCATGAGATTCCCATTGCCAGTCCTTAATATTGGTAACCGTATGTGCAATACTCGAATTTTTGTATAGTACCCTGACGTTTCTTCAGGGCACGAACATTTTTGTTGTGCGATGGTGTGTATCGTAGTCATTTCGACCAAGTCTGTGTTGACGTCATCAGCAGGTTTTTCATCCGACGAATCTGGCTTTGTACGTCTTTTCCCGTTCGTTTATCGATTATTCGCAAGGTTTTAAATTGAGTCGTCAGTGAGCAACAAACAGATCGTTGTAACTCTGTTCTCCGTAAGCTCTTCTCTTGCCCTGATGTGTATCCTAGACACTGACGATTCTCAGACCATACTCTCTTTTGTGGCTTTCGGCAAGTCGTGCATTGAAATTTTTTTGTTGTGATTGATGATGACGATCTTCTTGTAGTTGCTGCTACATGTGAGTGCTTAGGGCTTATCGTCGCGGCTTGTTTTCACATTGCGACCATTGTAGATGCTGCGGCTCGAATGTATATGATCGCCTTAGTGGTCTTGATTACAACTGATCATTTGCGTTGACCAGGATTCTAACGCATACGTTTGAGGGTTTGATGGATTCAAAAGTCTGTCGATCAGGGTTACTACTTTCCCCTCGTCGAGTTTGCTTACAATTTTCTAAGTGGGTCGTCTTTAGCACGAAAGGGACCAACATAGCCGCCGATATCTGCATCGCTGGAACCACAGCATATTATCTTTGTAAATCTTCCACCGGATTCAAAAGGTATTGCAGAACTCATTTGAGTCTCACAGACATGCTGAACTTCGAGCTAGGTCAGCCAAAGTCCTCGATGCTTTGATCCTTTTCGTAATTGGCTCGGGAGCTGTATTGATGTAACTACACCGCACGTTTGATTTTGCCAAAAAAAAACTCACCTTGGAATCTTAGCGCGTGGGATATCCTGGAAGCAAGCACAGTCCGTTTCTGCTCAACATATCTTGTGTAGTTCTCATTACAGCTTCGTAGTTTGCGGCATGGAGCAACACTGAAATCTTTGGAATTTTCTTCGCATCTTCGTCCAAATGTGAGTCTCTTAGCCTTGCTTCTGATTTAAGGTGATTTAACATCGCTTTCCCTCAGTATGCGTCAATGCCCTATTTGTTTCGTAAGTGTCCCTTGTAAATCCTTGTTATTTTTCATCGAAGTTCACCGTGCTTTAGGTTGAATTCGCGTAAAATGTTGCGGAAGAAGCTCGAGCCACAGTGCTCTTTTTCGAAGCTTTTTGATGAATCCCAAGGTCCGGGCAGGATTGTTAGGAAGCCGTCTTCTCAATCCAGGCTCATTGATGTGGAGCTTGCCTTGCCCTCGCGCGTGAGTGACTGCAGTTTCGTACTTCTCCAGGTGCAATTCCATATTCTATGCAGATCTTTGCCTCGACGTCGAAAGTAATTGCCAGCACCTCGACTTTGAACGTGTGTCGCAATCCAGAAGGTGTGACAAACTACCGTCCCACTACCTTGTGAAAATAACACAGGGGCTGGGCCTGAGCTTCGCGCTACTCCGATTGGCGGCGAAGTGGTTACGAATTACTTATGCCGTTGCATCACTTTTTCAAGCTGTACATTCGTCTAATTATCGCTTACACCTTTTTAATTCTTCTTGTTTTCCTTCTTGCCACACCTCCCGTCCGTTTGCTAGCCTATGAAAACGCTAGTCTCCTCAAGGACAGACATTCTCAGCCAGTCGGTGACCTCGCTTCATGATATTACTCTTTTCCTTAGTGATTGGCCCACAGGATGATGGCGTTTCGGTGAGTGCTATTACGGTACCTGATCCGACGGGAGTACTGATTATGAGGATGATTTTCCGCGTCATTAGCTCGAGATGCTGTGTTCAAACTGTCCAAGCGAAAAAGCGACATTGTTTTCGAGCTCTGAGCTCCGTCTTCTTGCCGGCGACCAATCATGCTATTCTCCGATCATGGCCTAAGAACGTGTCTGGACTT
The DNA here is from genome assembly GCA_001020605.1 of Schizopora paradoxa. NCBI lineage: Eukaryota > Fungi > Basidiomycota > Agaricomycetes > Hymenochaetales > Schizoporaceae > Schizopora > Schizopora paradoxa. The sequence goes on from KQ085954.1 coordinate 147,552, forward strand.
CACGTTTCGATCGGAATGGTTTGCTCTATCATTACTCGAGGACACCACTGTTTCGTTCTGTGTGGCGAGGGCATAAAAGGTCTTCGCTCCAGGACGCAAATTATCTTTTGACTTTTGACTTAGAATGGGACCAACTATCGATAACACCGTAGGCGCAGTACTTGTGGGATGTTTCTTATCGTGCATGTGAGTCCGGGGCATTGCTCTTCATATATATATCTGCTGAACATTCGACACGTTGTAGGTTGTTTGGTGTTACTATACTGCAATCCGTCTGCTACTTTCAAAGTAACAAATCAAGGTCCGATGGCCGTTTTATTTTCGTCGTGGTATGATTATACCATGCTTCGTCATTTGCAATTCCTTACGAATGCTTTCAGGTTATTGCGTCGATGTGAGCGATCCCAAGCCTTCCAGATACTCTTCGATGACGCGCGACCTTCAAAGCTTCTTGGATGTAGTTCTGACTATTCTCATCTGCCATGGAACTTATATGTGAGCTCTAAGCGTCCGCAGTATCAAAACGCTAGAAAAGCTACATTCTGAAAATTTCTAGATACACCGTGCGGAGCGTCGAGAATCCCGGAAACCTAATAACTACTATTCCATGGTGAGGATATTACAGCTTAGTCGTTGCGAATACCAGTCTCATTCCGAATCAAGGTCTTACCGAGTATGAAATATTGCTATTGCTCGAATATCTCTTAACCAACATCACGGTTTCTTGGCGTCTACCTAGCCTTTATCGCTAATTATTGTAAGAGAAACTAGCTAGTTGTTTCCACTGCTCGCTGACACTGTGTTTATACAGGGAATCAGTGAATCTGTTGTGCGATGGTCTGTCTAATAATTCCTGAGGGACTCTGTTTCTGGCGTCTGATATGATTAGTAGCTTCTTCGTTCGCAGGATTTGGATCTGCAAGTATTCACTTGTTCTCATGTCATTGGTATTCACTCGTATCATTTAGTGAGCAACCGGAATCTTCCCGTCACATCATTGCAGGTGCATTTCCTACTTAGATGGCGGCGCCCTTAAGAGGTACTAATCCGTTTCGAAGGTCGCATTGATGGTCGTGCCTCTTGGTAAGAGAGTTGTATCGTGTAATTCAACATACAAGTGTGTAAATACTTCCTTCATCTTTTCAGGAATTGCAGTGCCAGGTCAGTAATTCGCCGAGCATTCTGTAATCTTTTAGTAATGACATGGACACGGAAAGGTGCTGCGATCCAAATGTACGTCAGTATCTTTGACGCTGTTGCCGTTGTTGTTGTTGATCTCATTTTTTGATAGAATCAATCTGCATACGCTTGATCAGTTACCCAAGATGACCGTAAGTTTAGGAATCAACTTTAATTCGATATGCTGAACACGGGGGTTGTTTGTCTTCATACAGTGGATCATCTACAGTACAATGTTCTCCGATATGCTTGCGGACATCAGTATCGCCAGCACGTCATGCTATTTTCTTTACAGGTCAAATGCAGGGGTTACAGGGTATTTCATCTGACGACTCAAACGCCTGCCAGCTTTAACGAGAAGCTTTTCGTCAGGAGTACTGACCTATTTAATACGCTCATTATCTTCGTAATCGGGACAGGCTCTATCACCGTGTAAGTGGAACAGCTTTAGACTTGAAACCGTCGCGCCTTCGTGCTGACAAGCAGCATATTTTCAAGGTTTTGCGACATCGTGGAGACGATCCTAGTGAGTTGATGTTCTAGTCGCGCTCTGATCCATGAGGATGACTCTCCGCAGTATTCGATGTCAAAGAACACGCAACTGTACATGACATGCTTCTTGCCACTTTCGAAATGTAAGGCATAATAACAATCCATACCCGATTGGTTAGATGACGGATTCCGGCACCCAGTATACGTCAATGCGATGCTTGCATCGTGAGTCGTTTTTATGCGTATCCTGCCTTTGGAGGACTCACGAGGAACTTTAGATTAAACGCTCGACCGATGATGCGGAGGAAATGTGCATCATCGGTTGGGGCGATGCTGCCTGTGGGCCCCCGAGAAACAAAGGGGAGCGTGTCTCGTCCTCACTCGGTAATAAGAGTGGTTGTCGAAGACCACGAATCTTCCAATGTAAGAATCATTTGCTCACATCACGTAGTCCTGTCTAATTTCTACCAGGTGAAATCACAAGCTTTAGAGGAAGACATCTCAACGTACGTAGTTGACTTACAAGCAAGGTGATGCTACAACGACATGCTGGCTTTGTCAATTCAATACTAGAATACTTAAGGCTAGTTTTCTCGCCTAACTTTCTTTGGAGTATATTTGCCTAACTGACAGAAAATGCCAGATTATAATAACTGCATTCGCTTTAACCATCCATGTCATAGAACTGCCCCTCCCATTTTTCGCAGCTCTGTGTTGGGGAGCAGTTGAATGCTAAACATCAGTTTCGAGGCCTTATAAGAATACTCGACCATGGCTTGGTTCGCTGTATTGTCGAGATTCAGTCTGCGTCAGGTACACAATTTGGATGTGTTGATCATTGCTACGGCGGGTTCGTTTCTCCAAAAGAGCACTGTGTGTTATTAGCTGACCAGTCGTTTTGGGCCGTGGTATGAGAGGGACCCGTATGGACGAGGTGACGCAGTCTTCTCAGGTTCGAGATTTCGTCAACAATATCCATAAACGACTCTTACTGAGTCTGAAAATTTTGAAACTTATTCGTATCTAGATCGAGATCGAGTGCGACCCAGTGTCGCTCCAAAATGAAGTCGCAGGGGCGCCCGCCGTGGAACAGCAAGTTCATTGCGCCGCTTTCTTCGTGAGTCTCACAGGATTTTCTATCGAATGAACGGTTCCAGCGGGACGATCAAACCATCTCGCACAGTTTGCAATACGTTCTTATTTTTGTTGAGAGCAAATTTGGGTTTCTCCGTCGAACAGCTTTCGTGTCATTCTCCTCGGCTAACCTGATTGATATAGCCTCGACTTCTGGCCTCGATCCATGGTGCCCCATCTTTAAACGAATCCCAGGTCAGTGGTTCCGGACTATATTCTATTGGCGTGAAGCTTACCCTTCCCTTGTGCGTGATCGATCACAATTTCAGGCTAACGAGGTTTACTCGTACACTTCTTGCAGATTCAAGTTTTCACTTCGACGTCGAAAGTGGGATCCAGGGTCCCGATTTTGGGCGCAAGTTTCAATCCAGAAGACCATTCGCTTACTCCTCATACGAATGATACGGAAGTTGAGATGCGCGCTTCGCCCATTTGCAGCAGACCTATTGCGATTTGATTGAATCCACGCCGTTGCTCTAATTTCTATTGATGAGTTTGACATTCATGGTTTATTAACTTCCTTTTCTAGGTTTTCCGAGAGGTTTCGCCCGTCTTTCAATCCATGAGGGCGTTCATGTATCCCAGGCCGTGCTTTCACTAATCCTCATTGACTTAACTTTGTTCAAGTTTTCTCGCTAGACATTGGTCCATCTTTCGGTTACCTGGCTCAGAGCTCGACGGCGATTGGTCCGTCCGGAGGGGTCAGTGTTTCGGTGAGCTCTATTGCGGAAGCCAATCCGACGGAAAAACTGATTATGAGAATATTTTCCGCGTCATGGCTTCGAGGGGCTATGTTTAAGCAAAAACAGACACAAGAACAGCTTTGTTCTTGAAGAATCAGCCCCGTCTCCAAGCCGGCGACCTAACAAAACTGTCCTCCGATCGTGACCTCGGAACGTGTCTACAGCCTAGAGTTGGCGTTTCGATTGGAATGGTCACAGTCTCATTACGAGGACTTTACCGTTTCGGTGACTGACAAGAGTATAAAAGTTCTCAATGTAGGACACGTCTCGTCAGTTGACCTCGCTCTCCAAAATGCCATCGACAACAATTGACGTAGGTGCAGTGCTCATAGGGTGCTTTCTAGCGTGCATGTGAGTCCGAGATTTTTGTGAACCATATCTATTTCCTTACAGCTTCATACCTTCAAGCTTGTTCGGCATCACTATTCTGCAGTCCGTCAGTTACTTTCAAAGTGAAAAATCCAGGTCCGATGGCCGCTTCGTTTTCATCATGGTATGTTCTGACTTTGTGACATTGGTTCGAACCTCTAAATCACCATTAAAGGTTGTCGTTTCGATGTGAGCAAACCCAATCGCTTCAGTATTCTACTAACACGGCGTGTCCATAGTACATTGGATGTAATCCTGACACTCTTAACCTGTCATGGCACTTACATGTGAGCTCCAGTATCCAACTATCCATAACATAAAGTTCCTGAAAATCAACTGTTAATCTAGATTCACCATGAGAAGTGTCGACAATCCGGGGAATATAATCAATATCGTCCCATGGTAATGTTTTAAGCATTTCATTTTCCAGAAACACCAATCTCATTTCAACACAAGGCCTTTTCGGGTAGGAGGCTTGAACATTCGAACTGAAATCCATCCGACCCTCACATCATTTCCAATCAGCCTCTAGCACTCCTCATCGTGAGCGAAGCTTTCAAAACGTTAAATTTACCATGTTGACTTCATTTCCATTGTGTAGGAGATTAGCGAGTCCGTTGTGCGATGGTCCGTCTTATCTTTGGACGTCCTTTGCTAATTTCTGACAATGTGCAGCTTTTTCGTTCGCAGAATCTGGATTTGTATGTATATTTGTATTTTGTTGCTCCCACTCACTTACTTCATCCTTAGTGAGCAACCGGAATCTGCCCATAACGTCATCGCAGGTGCGTTCAGAAGGTCAATGCAGATTCATCTCGGCGGCTGATATCAAGAGATCTTTGCCAGATCGTGTTGATGCTCATACCTCTTGGTAAGAGACTTGTACTATAATGTTGCATATGTAGGTAAATAGCTAAAATCCGTCTTTACAGGAACTGCTGTATCGGGTGAGTAGATGATCTAGCCTTCAGTAGCTCCGGCACAGACTTTTACACTGATAATTGCCGGACGAACAGGCGCAGTGTTCCAGATGTAGGGTGCCTTCTTAAATCGCCTACTATTACAGTTTACATTCTCTCACAGGATCACTCTCCACTCGCTCGACGAACTGCCTAGGATGGACGTGAGTCCTGACTCAACCTCAATTCAAAGACTAGTAACGGAAAATATCTTCCCTTTGTTAAGTGGGTCATTTATAGTACAGTGTTCTCTGATATGTTGGCGGACATAAGTATCGCCAGCACATCTTGGCTCTTACTTTACTGGTCAAGTACCGAACTGTCAAGGTATTTCGTCACTTCGGTGACAAAAATGCCAATTCTTTACGCAAAACTTCTCGTCAGGACTACGAGTCTCTTCAACACATTGATTGTTTTCGTGATCGGGACAGGTTCTACAACTGTGTGAGTAAAGTCAATTACTGTGCAAGACTACCTTGACTTCGTGCTGATGCGCGATGAATTCCATAGGGTTTGCGACATAGCGAATGCAGTCCTTGTAAGATTTAAAAACCGGTTATATTATAGTATGCTCTATCTCAAATTTCGCTCTAGTATGGAATTTCGAGAAATACGCAACTCTACATGATTGCCTTCTTACCACTTTCAAAACGTGAGTCAAAACAATCTGCTGTGGTTCAATCATTTTGGTGACAAGAAAATCCTCTCAGTATATGTCAACGCGATGCTTGCTTCGTAAGTCGGTTTTGTCTAGTCGTTGCTTTTCAGCGAAGTTAACGACGACTCAAGGTTAAATGCTCGACCGATGATGCGTAGGAAATGCGAGTCCTCGATTGGAGTCATAATCCCCGCCGGCACCTTGGATATTTTGACTAGGGAAAGTGGATCCCGTTCACAATCATTGTCAAAAGAAATCGTCAATGACAACGAATCTCCGAATGTGAGACGTTGTGCTCGCTTCCAATGCTGTTTCCTTATCTAAATGTTTCTAGGCAAAGCCTTGTGGATTAGAGGAGGACATTCCTACAGTCGGATTGCGAGTAGTATGAACGGTCTGCTGCTGTTAGGAACGACTGGACTCGTCCTCGAAGATTTTATACTAGTAAATTAAAGGCGAGTTCTTTCCGATATCCACGGAACTTCAAACGTGAGCGTCTAATGAAGCTTGCTAGATAATAAAATACTACAATACACCTTAATTCGCTAGAGTTTGGTTGTTCAAAACCTTCGCTAACACCTCTTTTCATGTCAATTTCTAAGCTGGCGAAGGCTTAGTAACTTGAGGACACCAAGCAATGCTCAGTCAGTCTGGACTTGTCAGGTACGACTTTTGTTTATACCGCCTAAGTTGAGTTCTATCACGCTGCAAACAGACTCGACTGGGAACGACGCGCAAACTGCCAAAGCTCTGCGTCACTTCCGTGACCTTCGGAGTCCCGCCGACTTCACACAGCTTGTCCGCTCTCGAACTTTGATCTTACTCCCGCAGTGTCGGAAATTGAATGGCAAGCTCAACGTGCACTGCAACTCTACGTTACGACCTAACTAACCATTTGAACGATCGGTCTTCGGGGTGGAATAGCTCATCGTTTCATTGGCCACCCACTTCGCGGAAATTACGCACCGTAATGATTCCGGACGCGAGTCCCTCCTACCTCATCCTCATAGTTCCGTATTCGCACTCCGGCAAAAGAAATGGAACTCGGAGAGGTATCGCTTCCGCTTTGATATCGGCGCACGCGCGCGAGGGTATGTTCTAGGCACGTCCGACTGGCACGAGTCTTCTGAAAAGGGTGAATATTCTGCGATTGTTGATGTACAGGCCTCCGATGATGTAGGATGTTCGCTTGGTACGAGTATTTAAAGACTGCCCTCAGCGCATATGCCAGTTCTCCGGGGCTCCATATGATTACACCGACGATAGATAACACAGTTGGCGCCGCATTCGTTGGGTGTTTCCTGTCTGCGATGTATGTTTGACCTTTATACAACTCTCGTATCCGAGTAGATGGCTGACATATATCTCCACCCACTTGCAGCTTATTTGGCGTGACCATTACGCAGTTTATCAGCTACTTCCAAAATCGACAAAAGGACAGCTTGATCATAACATGGGTGGTATGCAGCTACTTCGTTTCACGATAAATTCGCCGACTTACAAGAAATTCAGGTCATTGCAACATTGTACGTTTTTGCTTTCGTAGTCGAGGCATGCGTTTGATGACATACTTATAGGATTTCCGACACATTCCTCACCTCTCTCATCGCCTATAGCACATACTTGTAAGCCATAGTGATACTCGACCTTCATTGACCTGAATGGATTTCTCGAAGGTTCTCTGTTAAGAGCTTAGAAAACTCAAAACATTTGTTCCTCTTTCCTTGGTGAGTTGTTCCGCGACAGTACATTGATCGTTGCTAATTTATTCAAGGTCATCCCGAGTATGTCATGTTATGCTGTTGCAGTGAAGTCATTTCGCTCATCAGTATTGTCATTCATTAGCTTTTAATTTTGATAACGGTAAGATAACTGTTCCCAGTTGAGTCAGTGCTTGACGAGATTTCAGGGAATAAGCGTTGCTCTTGTGCGATGGTGAGTGATCTTCGCTCCGTCTGAGAGACATTGAGGCTAAAATAAATTAGCTTCTTCATTCGACGGATCTGGTTTTGTACGTACCATTTGCGCTCTTTTTTCATCTTCCGCAGGAACTCAACAAACGTTTCAGTGAGTGACAAACGAGTTATTGTCACAGGAATACAAGTACGTCCCCCTTACAGACTGACATCTCATTGCTCATATCGTACAGGTCATTTTAACGATCGGAGCTTTCGGTACTTGAAGATTTTTCCTTCTATGCGCTCGTTTGCTTACACGTGAAGTCTCTTCTAGTCTCTGCGACGGGTGAGCGGCTTCAGATTCACACTTAAAATTTCGATAACTGATATATGATTTGTCGAAGTCGCTGGAGCCCGAGTGTGAGGTGATTTCTCCCTGACTGAAAATGCGGCTCATGTCGTTATCCATCGAATAGCATGTTACTTGAGACGCTGGAGCAATTTTCCGATTCTCAGGTTAGTAGTTGTGTTTTTGAATAATTGCCATTCAGTCATAATGCGACGCTCGGTATAGTGGGTCGTCTACAGCACCAGAAGCACCAACATAGTCGCGGATATTTCCATTGTCGGCACCACATTGTATTACCTCTACAAGACTACGACCGGATTCAAAGGGTGCAGCAAAAGCTCTTAACCCTTGTCATGGATTGACAGTTTACCTTCGCGACAGAACTGGGGAACTCCTCAATGCTTTAATTTTGTTTGTGCTTGGCACTGGCATTGTATCAGTGTAAGTCGACTTCGCCCAATGTTTGGTGCCGCAGAATTTTATTTGTTGCTTTCGAAGCGTCTGGGATATACTCGAGGCCAGCACGGTTAGTAATTATCAGATACGCTTCGTACGACGCATATATATGAACCGCAAACAGTACGCAGCCTCGAGCAACACAGATTTATTCACCATCTTCTTCTTCTCCTCGTCAAAATGTGAGTCATAAATTCATATAGCGAGCCAAAATACTTGGGATTCACAGCCATTTCGATCTAGTATACGTCAACGCTCTGCTCGCATCGTATGTTTTTTGTGAAGTTGCGGCTAGATCGGTATCGTTGACATATTTACCAGGTTGAACGCACGGCACCCAATGCAAAAGAAGCTGAGGAGCTCGCTAGTAATGTTCTCTGGAGAGTCTCGAGGCTCAGGCAGGACATCAGGAATACCGTCTTTTCGACCTGCCTCCGGTCAGGTTGACTTGGAACTTGCCTTGCCTCCGCAGGTTCGTAACGGGAATCTATTTGTAGAACCTCATTTTGACATTTATCTCGAGTAGGTATTTGCTTCGTCATTCGACGTACGATCGAGCACTTCATCGCTGGAGATAAAGGTAGAAGGGATACATGCATAGTGCGCACCAACAAGTCTTGTCTGTGCATCTTCACTTCTCGGATGGCCTGGATTCCATAACTCTAATAATTAGTATCTCTCATAGATAGGTAAAGAAATGTTCCTTCAAAGCTCGGACTTTGCACGTAGTCATAAACTCAATACTCCGTACGCGTATACCCTGGTAGTGTTACATGTAAAATTCATATTACTTAGTTATGAGAAAAGCTGAACATTCATATGTGAAGCCCTCTTCCATTTTCCACGTGCCCCGACGTTCTGAAATGTCTGCTCTGTCCGGCCACAGCCACAATGCATGAGCGCGGCCTCAATCAAAATAAGAGAGTTCTAACATCGTTTCAACACCAAAAAATCAATTGCACTCTAAAACTATCAGTTGCGAACGTCAAAAAGTGCTCCAAGCAAGGCTCGAACTTGCGACTTCAGGATGGTTTGCTTACGTAAGAAGCATCATACGAACATATGAGACCTGCACTCTACCAACTGAGTTATTGAAGCTTTCCATTCGAGTTTAAATTTTACAGATGGAAGCATTTTAAAACTTGGCTTTACGAACGAACTCTCTATCTTTGTATCAACTGTACAATTGTGCAGTGATTGAATTCCTTCGAGAAGCAATAAGATTATAATAAAATAGTAATGATGGCAAGTGGGAGAATTGTGTTGATAGAAGCAATAGAGGTGCCTTATAGACCTCCCAAAGTACTGCTGTTTGCGAAAAGGCTGGCACAGCCGCAAATCACGTGATTTGAGACGCGAGTTCCCCAAAATTCGGTATTTCACAGTATATCGACTTTTACTCGGTATCTAGCTCATGTCAACGCATAAATAAGCACTTCAAAAATTCAGTACAAAAACGCGCATCTAATGGTGTAAAAAACACGGAATTTCATTGGGAATTGGATGTAAGACATTGACCGCAATGGGTTTTGCGAACCATCGTGTCATGCTCGCCACGATCGCAAAAATCCCTGCGCTCGAAGCACGTACAGTAAAAATGAAATGCATACCTTAGAAAATATTTCCGTTGGCTAGCATCACTTACGCTATAAGTTCGTGCAGAATTTGCACCGGAATAGTGCAAAATCGAGCTACAAAC